>ML780191.1:397829-410946 GCA_009831015.1 Picea engelmannii | reverse complement strand
TGTATTCCAACACTTGGTATCATAGTAGGTCCTTTAGGAAGAAGTTTAACCATTGGAAGGTAGATCACGGAGAGAAACATTTTGTATAAAAATGGAATACCACATTTCAATGGTTAGAATGGTCAAGAGTATGAAATGTGGAGTATCAGGATGAAAACATTTTTATAGGAAAAAGGATATAATGTTTGGAAATTAGTTGTTACAGGATACATCGCTACAAAGAAACCTTCGAAGACTACAACCAAGAAGGAATTTAAAAGGAACAACAAGATATAAATGGATTTTATCATGAAAGGATTACCTAATTTAGTAAAAAACAAAGTGGGACAGTGTGCATCAACCAAAGAGCTTTGGGACAGCCTACAAGATATTTACACAAGGAAAGGAACAAAAGAAAATGAAGTAGGTGACAACTCAGATGATGAATAAGCCTACAGAGGTGAGTATTTTTTATTTAATTGTAAAGAAGTATAACATCTTGGAATTGAGTGCCCTTATTTGAATATTGAAAGTGATGAGACAGAAAATCCCATTGAAATAGAATAAAATATTGAGACTGAAAAGAAAAATAATCATGAAGAAAATTTCAGTCAACGAGAAAGAGAACTTGAAAATGAAATAATCACATTGATGATCCAACTTGAAGAAGCAAAGTGAATAGAAGAAGTCATGAGGAATCATATGTTGAAGAAAGAAGAAAAAGTAGAGAAGCTTGAAGAAGAAGTTGTCATGCTGAGAGTAAAAGTTTTCAAGCTTAGTAAGAATGTTGAAGAGACAAAAACATCCACATCAACAACAAAGAATGAAGAGAATCATTCCAAGTTAACATGAAAGAAGAATGAAGAAAAGAGAAAGAGTTATGCAGAAGTAATCAAAGGAAGGAATCATGGTCAACCATAATCTAAGAAAAATGATAAAGATACATCTTCAAGAAGACCCTTCACATTCAATCCACAAATAAGTTTCAATCATGATCAACCAAGGCAGGAATTTAGAAGGAATACACCACAAATAATATCATTCACCCCCAGGTAGCAAAATTTATTTTATGGTTATTATTTTTATTGTACTAACTTTGGACATAAAGTTGCAGACTATGGAGCATATGGAAGAAATACTCAGGCAATAAGTGCTTATGTGGCTCCTCACAATATTGAATGTTACAAATGCCACAACTATGGTCATATAGCTCAGAATTATAGAAGCATGATAGTGCCATCCATGAAGAAAGAAACATATATCAGATACATCAATATTTGGAAAAGGAAAGAACGAGAAGAAAATAAAGTGAGAGAAGAACAGATTCCAGAAATTACAAGACTTTACATAGTACGAGAAAGACAAGGAGATCAAGATCATAATGAAGAATAGGTAAAGGAAGAACAAGTCCTAGAGATTGCACTCTCAAGATACATAGAAGTCAAATATCATGACAAATCTATAGAGAAAAAGGAAGATGTCATATACATGAAGGTTTGGAGAATAAATGAAAAACAAGAAGAACAAGTAAATAAAGAATAGTTCCCAAAGATCACATGATTTTCAGTAGCGCGAGAAAGAAAAGAAGAGAAGGTGAATAAAGAGTGGGCCCAAGAGATTGTACTTTTAGGGATTATAGTACAAAATTGATCCACATGATGAAATAAAGAAGTCAGAGTTCAGAAGGATGATGAGTCTACAGACAAAGAGGAAGACTAATCTACATCAAGGCGGGTATTTGTTTGAGCCACCTGGCTTGGAGACTCCCAGTAAATATGAATATTGAATAGGGGGATTCTAGGAAACAACTCTACATATAAAATATTTATCTTTCGAGCAGTTTGAAGTTTTTCAAAATGGTTCGACGACAGAGGTACAAAATGACAAATTGATCGATTAAGAAAGAAGTGTTCCCACACAAGTCTCAGTTAGGAGATACACAGGAAGAAGGTTATGATTATTTTCATGCAGATATTTCTTTAGTACAGGTTGTTCCAAACATGTAGAGCTTGGTTTGCAGATAGAGAAGATCAATGGACACATTTGATATGTGATGATCAGTTGTAGCCATGAAGACTTCATGATAGTACAGTGATAGATGGGTTAACATTGTGGATAGTTGAGTAGCAGAGTTATGGATAGTATAGAAAAAGATGGATTCATAAGAACACTTAGAAGGTTTGGATAGATATATGATGGTGGATGAGAGTGTGATTTCATGACAGATTGGTTTAGATACTAACTCAGAGACAATTGGATGATCTTGATAATGAAACATTTGAATTCTTAAACTTTGAATGCTTTTTATATATGTTAGTGATTTACACGAGGAAGAACCAATGGACAAAAACTCCAAAAGGAAGAAGGTACATGAAGACCTACATTTTATCTACATGACATATTGTAGAGAAGTCAAGGGGAGAGAAATAGTCAAAGAAGAGATCAGAAGAGTGAAGACAGGGAGAGCATCCCCATGGAGAGTTCATCCAGGGAGAGCAGTCCAAGAGAAAGTTACCTTTTGTCAAAAGGGACGGAGAGTAATCAAAGGCATGGAAATGCAGAGAAGGAATAGAAGCATAAAAACACAGATCAAGATAAGAGGCATGAAGATAGGAGGAGCATCCCCAAGGACAATCTAAACAAGGGGAGAAGTCCCAAAGAGAGATACCATTTTCCATTGATTTCAAAGGGGGAGAGATAGAAACATTGATGAGGATCGATGGTCACAGAGGGAGCATAAGCATGAGTATTGTCATTTCTAAGTGTTGCCATAAATATTGGTGTTTCCATCAATGCCAAAGGGGGAGAATGTTGGACAGTTGGTTAGGAAAGTTGGTTGTCAGTGATGTCAACCCTTGGGGAGTGATATTGGAGATTGATGTCAACCCTTGGAGATGTCTGGTAGAAATTTCTGGTATCCCCATAGATGGGGTTAAGGAACTCGAATTTGATTCAAGAATATGGACATAAAGGACAATGTAATTGTAGGGAAGACTATCATAGATGGATAGTACATGTCATGTCATTTTCGATGATATGTGGTACGTAACATGGTTCCTCACAGTTGAGTATATATGGATTTGTGAAGTTGCAAGACCCTTAAGAGTAGTCTAGAAGCCCCTAGAAGGTGATGCAGACCCCCCCCTCGCTCAGCAGGGTTCTGCGACCTCCCTGTCTCTGGATTGTTCCAAATTCTGAGCCAAAATGGCTCTTCGGGCTCTTGTTGGAACCCCTTGAAAAAATCCACAGGTCCCTTTAATTCCCTGGCACAGGCCTTGAGAAAACTTATGCACGCGCTCAACTTTCGATGCCCTTCTCTGTTCTAAACAACACTTCTTTCACGTTTTGGGGTTTCAGGACTCCTGCATGTGAGCTCTCCCAGACTCCTTGTCCTTCAAATTGTCGAAACCTGAAAAAGGGTTGAGGTTCTTGGCTACTCCCTTAACCTCTCTCCATGTGATCACTTCCTCATGACCATGCGCTAATGCCAAAAGGTGCCTTTCGTGGTTCAAGACTTCAATGTTCAAGAGTCCCGTCCCTTTACCTCTTGAAACCCCGAATCCTGGTCCTTCCCCAAACAAGATCCGACGGTCCTGCGTCCTCCTCGATCGACGACCACGATCGTTTCACGATTTCGTGAGTCGAGACTCCACGTCTCCTGACTCCTAGCCTCTCGAACACCTAGGTCCCGAAATGTCAAAAATGCCGAAAAGGGATTAACGGGATTTGCAACTAGATTTCATGATTCAGGCAACCGCGATGCGAGTGTTACTTCTTTCCCTTTCGAATCCCCGGTCCATGGAATGTTGAAATCTCTCTACTGAGAGATCAACGGTCCATATCCCTCTTGAACCAATGGCTATGATCCCACTGGATCGATGAACCACATGCTTTCGGAGATTTCCCCGAAACCTTGCTCGCTCGCCACATGTCCTCCTTGATGGACGGTCTTGGTCCCTTTCGTGATTTCTCCTTTCGCGATTTCAGCGACTCTTCACTCTCGATCTCCCGGTATCCGAATCCCCAAATTCTCGTAATGGCTCATATCTTTTCAAGATTTCGTGAACCGGGAGTTCACGATGCAGTGACTCCAAAATCTCTTTTCACTCCAATCCCCGAATTCCGATATGGGAACTCTTGTATGAGATCAACGGCTGTCGTTGATCCAGATCTGATGGTCTCTATCCTTTCTAAGCTTTAGAATATTGGAAGATACTCAGCCCTAATCCCCTCGCTGCTCTGTGAGATCCAACGACCCATGGGATTTTTCACTTCTCCACGAAGTGTCTCCACCATCCGTTTCAACTCCTCTCTTATGCAACCTTCCAGAGGTTAAACTATGTGCACCTTCCTCTGGATCCGATGGCTATCGGTCCTTTACACTAGATCCGACAGCCCAGATCTGTTTTTCTTCCTTTTGCACTTTCCTGTGTGTGTCTGGATGTAGATTTCAATGACTCAGATCTCGCCTCTCCAGCTGATCTAACAGTAGTTGTGCTCTACCTTGAGCATGCCCTTCTTCCTTTCCCTTGGAAGATATCTTGCTCCAAAAGGCCTCAGCCTTTGTCTCTGCTGTGAAGCATGTAACCTTGGCTCCTGCCTGTATTCTTAAGAGGCGTTCCTCCTCCTAAAATTTATTTCTCTGAACCTCAAAGGTTCCTTCAAACTCTGCAACCTCTTGTAGGACCTTTGCATGAAATGGTGCTATCTCTTCCAAGCTTATCTGTGGCTTTGACCTCAAAATGTCTCTGTCCCTTTCTCTCCTTGAAGGGATGTAAGTGCCCTTTGGCAACTTCCTGCTCAAGCACGCTTTGCTAAGCTTGCAGGGTGTTCAATAACCCTGTGAGTGTCTCCTCCTGTGACACTTCTCTTCTCTATGAACTCAAACAAGAGTTCCTTCTGTGCACACTTGCACCAATTCAATGCCCACATGGCAGAGTTCTCCAGAATATTTAGTGACTCTTTCTTCTCACTGAACTCGAAATAGAGTTATTCTCAATGCATCATGTGCATTTGCTCAATGCCCTCCTGGCAGAGTCTTTACATAATTCTCAACAATTCTTCTTCTCCTCTCTATGCTCTCCTCTGCATAGTTTCTCCTTCAAGGTGTTCAACAACCTTGAGGCTTCCTCTTGAGTCAATGAATTCAGCTGGTGAACCCTTCTGGCACGTCTCTGTCTGAAATTCCATAGAATTCAGAAGTGCACTCCTTGCACTGGCTTACAGAACCCACAGTATTATGTCATGCAACCTCTTGCATGAAGCCGAAAAGAACCCAAACTTGAAATCAAAGAACTCACAGATAGGAAAATTTGTCTATCTCCTGCAGATGGAACTTAACATACATCTACAGCATGAATGAACACACAACATTCATAAAAGACACATAAACACATAGAGACATTCATTCATAAACTCACAACCACATGAACAACAACATGCAGGAAAAACTGTTCTATTTGTATTAATCAAGAATGCCTGATTACAATGTGTTTGAGCTCGGACTGCAACAGAGTCTCCCTCTCCTCTCCTATCTGTCTATTCTCTCTATTCTTCTTACCTTACTGAAAATACAAGAAGATCTTTTTACAAAAGGGGGTTCCTCGAGCGCTTCCCTCCATCCTCACCAACTCTCATTAATTTACATTCAATTACATTGAATGGTTGTCTAGTCTGAATCGGATCTAGATCTCATCCTTACAACCATTTAAGGCAAACTTTAAATTTTGAAAAATGAGAGGGTTTTGTCTCTCTCCTTCCATTAAATGTGCACTTGATGTGTTGTCTAGATGGCGCGTTGCTAGATTGGAGTGATGCTCCTGCATCATACTCCACAACTGTGAAAATTCATGAGCTCCTGCTCATGAGCTTCCCAGCATGGCTGTCAGAATCCACCTGGATCCCAAGCTCTCTTCTGGAGCTATCCATCCACTCCACTACTTTGTTGTTGTTGCTGTGGCTGCATCCCTGCTACTATGGTAGGTTCTTCTCTGCTCGAATTCCTCTTGCTGATTGCTTCCTGTGCTGACCTCGACATCAGCCTCTTGATCTTCTCAATGACTTCATCCAGATGCTCCAGTGGCTGGCTTTCTTTATGCAATCTCTTATGTTTCACTTCCTCCTTGCAAATGGGTAGATCGACTCGATTCCCCTTGTAATCTTCTCCATCTCTTGTGGCCTTATCTTGCCACTTTGTTGTGGATTCCAATTTTGCAGTCTCCTTACTGAGCTGTTGCTCAACTTCTCCCTTTGACAACTTTGCTTCTTCCATTTCTCCTGCTGGTGTATTTCCAGCTTCCTCCAGTCGCTCCCTGGGATGGTATTCTCCCTCTTTCTCCAACCTAATCTGTTGGATGTGCATGCCCTGCACCTTCACCCTTCTCTCTAAAGCTTCAATCTCTTCACACAGAACAACAAAATCTATGCTGTCTGCTTCCTCCTCTTCTACTTATGTAGTCTCCAGTACTACAGTTACCTTATGTTCAACTCCCTGGCCAAAAATTTCGAGCCATTCCATCAAATGCTCATCTTCTTCTATTGCAAGCTCTAGTGATGCATTCATCTCCTTTTCAGCTTCCTCGCTGAAAATTTTGATCCATTCTTTTGAATGCTTATCTCCTTCATCTCCTTGGGAAAATGTCAGTGTCTTCTCCACTTCTTCTTTCATGATAGTTTATGTTGCCTGTCCTTCTTCCTCTGCTGCACCTTCATCCTGTGCATCAGCCTCCACTCAGCTGTTGGGTATGAATACTCTTATCCCTCCAATCATTAGAACACTCTTCTGATTTTCCTTCTCTGTCAGCACTCCTTGTTGATCTGAACTCTCCTCTGAGTTCATGAGACTCTCAAAAAGTCTCATTTGCTTTCCCGTGCCCACCTGGAAATTTGGGAATTTTCTGCTGCCCACTTGGTAGTCTATGATATCCAGTGATCCCATCTCATTGCCCACTTGGCAATCTGAACTTTCACCATTGATCCCCTGGCAGTACGTGAGACCTTCCATTGATCTATTTCCATTGCCCACCTGGTAGTTTATGAGATCCTCTATTAATCTCATACCATTTCCCTCCTGGCAATATGAATTTCCATGGCTGTCCTCCTGACAGTCTATGAGATCCTCCAATGATCTCATTTCATTGACCACCTGACAATTTGAAAATTCATCCCTGCCCTCCTAGTAGTTTATGAGATCTGAAACTGATCCCTCTTCCTCATCATCACTGAGATTTATCCCAGCTTCTGGTTCACACACATGAACCACTTTCTCTATGTCTTTGAGGCTTTCAGTGTACCTCATCCATCCTTTCAACTGTCTTCGTTGTCTTCCGGCCAACATTTCTTTGACTAGCCATTTCATATTTGGTTTCATGGTCCATTCATATACCCAATGCGGCTTTGCATCCTGCTGCATCCGTAGTGCAAGCTCTTCCATTCTCACCCTTATCTCAGCGAGCTCTTTATCCATTTCATCTTTTCTCTACTCCTGGATGTTCTTCTTTCCACCGCGTCCATGACCTTCAATAGCCATCTTCCTATTCCTATCTTCCCTCCTAGAAAACTTGTTGCTATCACTCTGCAACCGTGAGTGCTTCCATCCTTTCCTACAATCCTCTTGACTATCTATTGACTGTTGTGCACCTTGCAACAATCATCACAGAGCTTCAACACTCTTTCTTCCTTTTCATTTGGCTCCCTCTGCCTACAATATATAGACAAAATCGAGCTCTGATACCACTTTGATGCAGAATCCCCCACCTCAGCAGGGTTTTGCGACGTCCCGGTCTCTAGATCGTTCCAAATTCTAAGACGAAATGGCTCTTCAGGCTCTTGTTGGAACCCCTTGAAAAAATCCACATGTCCCTTTAATTCCCTGGCACAGGCCTTGAGAAAACCTATGCACACGGTCATCTTTTGACGCCCTTCTCTATTCTAAACAACACTCCTTTCGCATTTTGGGGTTTTAGAACTCCTGTATGCGAGCTCTCCCAGGATCTTTGTCCTTCAAATTGCCGAAACCCAAAAAAGGGCTGAGGTTCTTGGCTACTCACTTAACCTCTCTCCATGTGATCACTTCCTCATGACCATGTGCTAATGCCAAAAGGCACCCTTCGTGGTTCAGGAATTCAATGTTCAAGAGTCCTATCCCTTTACCTCTTGAGATCCTGAATCCCAATCCTTCTCCAAACTAGATCCGACAGTCCTATTTCCTCCTCGATCGATGACCATGATCATTTTGCAATTTCTCGATTCGGGACTCCACGTCTCCTGACTCCTGGTCTCTCGAACACCTGGGTCCCGAAATGCCAAAAAGGGCTTAACGGGATTTGGTACCGGCTTTTGCAATTCGGGGAACCACGATGCAAGCGTTACTCCTTTCCCTTTCGAATCCCCGGTCCACGGAATGCCGAAATCCCTTTGCTAAGAGATCAACGGTCCATATCCCTTTTGAACCAAAGGCTACGATCCCACTGGATCAACGACCCACATCCTTTCATAGATTTCCCCAAAACCTTGCCCGCTCGCCATGTTTCCTCCTTGATGGACGGTCCTGGTCCCTTTCGCGATTTCTCCTTTCACAATTTCGGTGACTCTTCACTCTCAATCTCCCGGTGTCCGAATCCCCGAATTCCTGTAATGGCTCAGATATTTTCAGGATTTCGCGAACCAAGAGTTCACAATGCAGTGACTCCAAAATCTCTTGTCACTCCAATGCCCGAATTTTGATATGGGAACTCTTGTATGATATCAACGACTGTCGTTGATCCAGATCTAGTAGTCGCTATCCTTTCTGAGCTTTAGAGTATTGGAAGATACTCGACCCTAATCCCCTTGCTGCTCTGCGAGATCCAATGGCCCACGAGATTTTTCACTTCTCCACGAAGCGTCTCCACCATCCATTTTAGCTCCTCTCCTGTGAAACCTTCCAGAGGTTAAACTCTCTGCACCTTCCTCTGGATCCGATGGCTATCGGTCCTTTGCACTAGATCTGATGGCCCAGATCTGTTTCTCTTCCTTTTGCACTTTCCTGTGTGCTTCTGGAAGTAGATTTCAATGACCCAAATCTCGCCTCTCCAACTGATCTAATGGTAGTTGTGCTCTACCTTGAGCATGCCCTTCTTCCTTTCCCTTGGAATATTTCTTGCTCCAAAAGGCCTCGGCCTTTGTCTCTGCCATGAAGCCTATAACCTTGGCTCCTGCCTGTATTCTTAAGAGGCATTCCTCCTCCTGAACTTTATTTCTTTGAACCTCAAAGGTTCCTTCGAACTCTACAACCTCTTGTAGGACCTTTGCATGAAATGGTGCTATCTCTTCTGAGCTTATCTGTGGCTCTGACCTCAAAGTGTCTCTGTCCCTTTCTCTCCTTGAAGGGATGTAAGTGCCCTATGGAAACTTCCTTCTCGAGCACGCTTTGCTAAGCTTGCAGGGTGTTCAGTAACCCTATGATTGTCTCCTCCTGTGACACTTCTCTTCTCTATGAACTCAAACAAGAGTTCCTTTTGTGCACACTTGCACCAACTCAATGCCCACCTGGTAGAGTTCTCCAGAATCTTTAGTGATTGTCTTCTCACTGAACTCGAAATAGAGTTATCCTCAATGCATCCTATGCATTTTCTCAATGCCCTCCTGGAAGAGTCTTTACAGAATTATGAACAATTCTTCTTCTCCTCTTTGTGCACTCCTCTGCACAGTTTCTCCTTCAAGGTGTTCAACAACCTTGAGGCTTCCTCTTGAGTCAACAACTTCAGCTGGTGTGCCCTTCTGGCACGTCTCTGTCTAAAATTCCACAGAATTCAGAAGTGCACTCCTTGCACTGGCTTACAGAACCCACAGTATTCTGTCATGCAACCTCTTGCATGAAGCCACAAAGAACCCAAACCTGAAATCACAGAATTCATAGATAGGAAAATCTGTCTATCTCCTACAGATGGAAATTAACATACATCTACAACATGAATGAACACACAACATTCATAAAAGACACATAAACACATAGAGACATTCATTCATAAACTCACAACCACATGAACAAAAACATGCAGGAAAAACTGTTCTGTTTGTATTAATCAAGAATGCCTGATTAGAATGTGTTCGAGCTCAAACTACAACAGAGTCTCGCTCTCCTCTCCTATCCCTCCATTCTCTCTATTCTTCTTACCTTACTAAAAACAAAATAAGATCTTTTTACAAATGGGGGCTCCTCAAGCTCTTCCCTCCATCCTCACCAACTCTCATTAATTTACATTCAATTACATTGAATGGTTGTCTAGTCTGAATCGGATCTAGATCTCAGCCTTACAACCATTTAAGGCAAACTTTAAATTTTGAAAAACGAGAGGGTTGCACCTCTCTCCTTCCATTAAATGTGCGCTTGATGTGTTGTCTAGCTGGTGCATTCCTGGATTGGAGCGATGCTCCTGCATCAGAAGGTCAACAAAGAAGTCAATTATTCTAGAAGCTCCTAGAAAGTCATCAAGAACTTTACTAGTCAAAGTGGTTGCAACTAGGAGTTAATTATGGGTAAAGTTGTTGCAATAAGAAAATAATTAAAAATAAATTAGTTATAGCAAGAAGTTATGAGTTGACTAATTATGGGTAAAGTAGTTGTAACAAGAAAGTGGGTTATCCCTAAGAGAGGGAAGTTGGGTAAAAAAATTAGCAGATGACCCCTAAAGGAAGGCACTTGGAGAGTATAAATAAGAGAGAAAGAGACTCTAATTAGCACCTAATTGATTATATTGAATATATATGTTGTAAAGTGTTATGGGAAATTACTATAGACAAATATAAAGTGACAGGTCTGAGGCAAGGAAAGTCTTAAGGAGAAAAAGTTTCAGAGCTACAAAGAGTGACAATTCCAAGGTTTATGAGGTTATCCGTGAGTTGTAGGAGGAGAGATCGCATACATCCGTGGGCCACAGGCATAGAGAAGCGTAGAAATCCGCAAGATTTAGAGAGACAGGGTCTCGCACAATAAATCCATGAGTTGAAGAGCAGTTAAGGTGCAGACATCCACGAGCCACAATGGGACAAAGCACTGACATCTGCGGGCAGTAGAAGAGGAAAGCACGGATCTGTAAAAAGAGAAAAGATAATCTATTATTTCCAGATTGTGGAATCTGAGGAGATATTGCAAGTATGTTTGTTACATATTAAATACAACATGGTTACTACAAATTTAAATGTAGGTTCATGATTATGTTTTGATATTGCATCTTAGTGGTGTTGTGAAGCATGCTTGAGGCATGACTTTGTGAGGTTTGGTATATTCCCTTTTGGATGTTTGATATATGTTTTAGAGTATATTTTGAGGCCGACTTGTTGAGTCACATTATTGGTTATATTGGTATATCTTGTGGTGCATTGCTAGAGGCATTTCTGGGTGTTGTTGGCATATGATCTATGAGATTAGATATGGTATATTTGATGCACATATTGGTGATGGTGTGAGTTGATATGAGTAGTTTTGATTAATGCACATCTTGGTGATATTGTACATATGGTTTATATTTGTCTTGGTGATTAGATCTAGCTTGGTTGATGAGATTGATGTGATAGGTCGATTGAGATAGATTTATGTGATAGGTTGTCATGACAGGTTGTTGAGAGAGGTTGTTGTGACAGGTTGATGTGATAGGTTGAAAATGGAAGGATGACAGTGGCAATGGTTGATTCAGTGGTAATGATAGGATTTCTACATTTATATTTCAGGGTGGTCAAACGGGGAAAGGATAGGTGGTTGTAACCACCTTCCGGTTGTAGTCGAAGAACATAGGGGGTTTTAGCCTCCTTTTGGTTAGATCTAGAAAATGAGGGAATTGTAGCTTCCTTTAGGTTGGAGCCTAAGAAAATAGGGGGTTGTATCCTCCTTCTGGTTGGAGCCAAAAAATTGGGGAGTTGGAGCTTCCTTCAGGTTGGAGCTTGAGAAACTAGGGGGTTGGAGCCTCCTTCCAGTTGTAGCTGGAAAATAAGGAAGTTGGTGTTTCCTATGAATGTACTTCTTAATACATATAAGAAAAAACATTCCATAGTTTCCCCCCACATTGGGTTTCCATGTAAATATTGGTGTACTGTGTATTTGTGGATGTTTTCTCTATGACTGCTTATTATGCATTGATGGATGATATTGTTTATGATGCAATAATGTATTGAATGCATAAATGATAAACCATTGAATACTACTGATAAATTTAAAGAATACATATTATGATTAAAAGTGGTATTAAGTGCTCATACTGATTCAACCCCCCCCCCCCCTTCTCTCAGTATTCCAACATTATAATGGTCTTATAAATGAATTGTTTTCAAAGAACGTGACATATTGAGTTTTGTAATTATTTATCCAATAATATTTTCATGTTTAATATTATTTTGGTTGTGTTTGTATTTCATATGTGATCATTTTTGTAAATTTGTTTTATTAACATAATAGTTAATTGCTCGTAGATGGATTATAATGTTTTTTTATAGAGAACTTTTATTTTAGGATAGGCTTATAATATTGGATATGTCTTTGTTAATCGAGTTGTGTTTTCATTGTGTTGCATAAACACTAATTTAAATAGATATAATGCATCATGTTTTCATCTTAATTAAGTCTTCAATAGAAAATCTATATTTTATGAACATATGCATGAAATTTAGAGATAATTCTTTCTAGTGGTTCCCATTGATCATTACAAGAGTCCAACCTACATATTCTCACGTGATGAATCATAAAGTAACTACTAAGAGAATGTTATAGAATAAGATGTACCATCCATTCCACCTAAATGAAATGGATGTACTACAACAGGGGATAAGATGATGAGGTCTTCACTCATTGAAAATATGACATAGCGCCTTCATTCATGGGATATTAAATAATACCCCTAATTTCACTATATATTGATAAATACCTCCCAAAATCCTTTTGTTGAACCCCCTTCCCATTACATCTAAAAGAAACAACTATTTTTACTAGATACCCCTTTTTATGCCCCCCAATACCCATAAAACCCCTGAGAACCTGCATCCCCCCCCAATACCTACAATATATTGACTTTATTTTTCACAATTAAAAAAACCCCTTAATGAATGAAGATGATAAGATTTTGGTCAACAAGGTTATGACCTCATGGATAAGACATGCATTTATATG
>ML780191.1:294627-337599 GCA_009831015.1 Picea engelmannii | reverse complement strand
GAAGCCTAGTTGTTAGTTTCTTAGTTGATTCAATCCATAATTTGATCATTTTCTAGGGCACACACATTATTCCCCTCTTTCTATGCATGACATATATAAAATCATTTGATTTATGTGTAACCCTTCATAAATGCCAAAAGACTTGTCAATGACTCATTAATGCACTCATGTTCATTTAGATTGTGTAGCGGGTATATGTAAATTTTGTTAAACCCATCAATTATAAATAACATTTATTTAGTCTTCCATTATGTCCACTAAACTTATTGATTTTGATCAATACAATGAGAGAGTTCACATGGAAATTAGATCTTAGAATGTGTATCATTTTCCACCTACAAATAAACGTTTTTAGGTTACATTTCATGACACATCATAAAAAGTAATGCTATGTTACCAAAATTCCTCCAGGGAGACTTGAAACCATTATTATTTTCCCTTCACCATCTATGAAAGTTTATTGCACATTGCTACCCAATTTTTGGGTTAAAACACACAATGATACAAAGGACCCTCCCAAGCCCAATCCCAGAAACCTGTTGATGCCATGCTATTTCCATGCCATGCCATTGTCATGCCTTTTCAATCTATTCCATGGCATGCCATTGCCATGCCTTGCCATGTCATACCATGTCCATTCCATTCCATCACCATTCCATGCCATTGCATTCCATTTCCATGCCATTTCCATGCCTTCACATTGCCATGCTTTTCCATTGTCGTGCCATGCCATGCCATTGCTCTGTCATGCCATTTCCATGCCTTGTCATGCCATGCCATTGTCGTGCCATTTCCATGCCATAGCCATGCTAATGCTATTCCTTTCCAAGCCACGCCATGCCATTTCCATGCCTTGCCATGCCATTCCATTGCCAAGCCTTTCCAAGCCATGCCATGCCATTCTCATATAGCTTCCCATGTATTGTCATGTAGTTTCCCATTTTAACCTATACAACAATAAATATAACTTTCCATAAAATTATGAAAGGAAAAAGTCAAATAAAAAAGTGGATTGCAATGAAACAAGAATAACAAAAAAATAAACATTGACATGCCATTGTGTTGACGGGCGAAATTGTCCGTCCGTCAATTAAGAGAGTGGAACCGGTCCGGGGTTGTCTAATAACCCAAGCCATTTGGAATGAACCACCCTGACGGGTTTAACGGCTCCGTTGGCCGCTCTAAGGTCCTATGAAAGGCAAAGATAAAACTAATCTAAACTAACTAATCTATCTAAAACAAATAAAACTAACTAAATAAAAGAAACTAAACTAATAAAACAAATTAACTAAAAAAACTAACTAATACACTAATCTAATTAAAACAAACTACTAAATTAAACTGAAACTAAATACTAACTACTCTAATTATTATATACAATCTACTAATTACTATTACACTAACTTCTAACAATTAAATATCTAATTATTGATTGAATTACAACTTATTTACAAATATACATTATATACAACTTGCAGATTTGAATAAAACCTATAAAACTTATGTGTTTTCTGCCCTAAGACAGCCAGATATGTTTTTTTTTTTTTTTTATATTTTATGAAAAAGAAGTAAAAATTACTGAAATTAAACAATCTAATATATTTAATGAAATTAAACAATCTAATATAAATCTAACTAAACTTATATCTAAACTAAACTACTAATAAGAACAATAAACAAAGAAGTGACTAACTGACCTGGAAGCGCTCCTGATGTGTCCCGTGTGTGATGACTCTGAAGCTGGTCGGAGGAAGTAAACTCGCACCGGTTAGTCCAAAAGCTTCTCGTAAACGATAAGCTGTGCTGCTCTAAGAGTTTTTAACAGGACAAACAAGACATAAAAAATCATAACAATCTTATGATTTATAAATCTCTGCAATAAGGGAAACCTGTTATGCAAAAACTTATATTTACTAATTCAACTTATGAAGAAGATAAACCTGCCATTCACAAACGAATTAACAATTGCTATGTTCTTTAAATAATTAGAAGAAACCAGATATGGATAACAATGATCAAATTATATCATTTGCACATGATTAAGATAGCTAAAGTAGTCATTAACCAGATACAAATTGATATACACAACATGAAACAAAATAATGATATAATGAGAAGCTAAAGCTATGACAAAACACCAAATTCTGCTTCAGTCTGTATTAAAAATCCATATCCTTGTTCTCCCACGAATGAAGATGAACATTATTACAAAAATGATAGGTTTTTATAAGTCTTTCCACAAGGTAAAAACCTCCTTGTGGATAGTATCAAACAGTTTTACATAATCAGGGAAATATCCCAAAATCAACTAATCTAGGAAATCAAAATGCAAGTGAAATCTTGGAAATATCCCCTAACTGCTCATAAACTCAATTGCCATTTTGAATTCACCTGCAATAGAACACAAATATCAAATTAGAAAGATATTTCAATAACAAAACAATAAAAAATTGATTTTACAGACTTAGCTACAGAATCATCTGATTTTGTAGCTAGTCTAAAATAACATACAGGACCAGATAGCAATCAAATGAAATCTTTTTTAAAATAATCCAATTTAATTTTCTTTTAATAGATATCCAAAACGAATCACTATAATTCCAATGAGTTTATCATTCAAATTAACACAATCGAAAAGGATTCAAACGAACCAGGACAAGAATGCTCTGTTTTTTTAATCGCCATAAAATATGGTCAAATCATAACAGGACTGTTTCATATTAAATTAAATCAATGGTGAATCATATCGTATAATACACAATTTAATTCAACACAATCAGAATCGATACAATCATAATTGACCTCAATTAAAATTGATTTGTTACGGCTGTAACAATGTGTATAAGGTTCATGCTGTTTCAATCAAACACCAATATGGAAAAACTGTTACGATTATTGCCAAATAAACATTCATCAAACTTCGCCATAGATTTCAATCGTTGAGTGTTTACATAGTCAACAGACAGGATCACATAGTGATCGTAACCATCAACAGTAGTGATAATCATAAACTGGATAACAATCAGAGCAAATCGTAACTGAGTTAAAAATAGAAACAAATCGTAATCCCGGGCATGATCACTTGCAATATGAACCGCGCTGATAACACGGTCAAACAGTGCGAATCGATTAGTTGGATATAACAGTTATGACTCATATCTATTCGCGAATTGATTATGCCTTTAACAGGGTAGTATTCGAATTGGTCAAAAGACATGGAATATAAAATCATAACAGTTAACCATTATTGCCAACCACATCGTATAGACTCTAACCAATTACGCATGGAAACATTGACTGTGTTTGAAATTGAAATACCAGAAATGGCCTATGTTTAGTAAAGATATAAACAACAGAATATTCAATTGAAGCCAAATTAAAACAAACAAATCCATAATACGATCAATCGAATCAAAGCTAAATCCAATCAAAGCAAATCCGGGAAACTAAATTCGATCAATCAAAACAAAATTATATACAATAACACATGCTTAAGTGTCAAAACAAATCCATGCTGTAAACAGAGCTTATGAGTTTATCATATAAACAGGTGATAATCATACCAGTGAGACTATTCGAGCTATGCCAATTTTGAATTGACAACTGCCGTAGCCGATTCCACATTCTTAAACAAAATCGAACTTGTTGTTCGCTGTTTCTTATCAGTCGATTTGGCCTTTTGACTGGTGAGCATTGCAACTTGATCCTCCAGAGCATGAATTCTAGATAGAAGCATTGGCACGTCGAGGTAATACCTTTCTATCCATGAGCCACACTGATCACATGGTGGAGCTGCTAGTTGAGATAGAACAGGAGGGGGTTTTGACGAGTCACCGGGGTTTTCACAAGGCATTTTGATGCCTGGATAATTAGGATCACTATGCAAGCAAGGTGGTAGGTTTTTGACAAAATCGTATGAGGGTTTGTCACACAGACCTTCAGAATAGGGATACTCACTTGCCAGGTAACGTTCAACCTCCGAGTCAAAATCTTCACTCACCATGATGGGGTCAGGGTTGATAGGAGGCCTCGGTTTGTTTCTTGCCATGCGAGAGATTAATCGAGCGTTCTTATTACCTTTAGAATTCGCATTAGGTTTGGTTTTAGGCTTTTTAGCCATGGGTTTAATAGTTTCCACATCCTTGGTGACAGAATTGGGTAGGTCAATAGGTGAGTCGGGTAGGGGTTTAGGTAACAGAGCACTGTAAGGCACAGGGGGTACTAACTTGCTCTCGCTCACCACAGGTTTGTCAACCTATGGTGGGCTTGAGTCCTCAAACTTATTGCGATAAAGAAAGTCACTCCAACAGTCTCGGCGTAACCCCAAATGACAAACCACAAGCATTTTAATTAACCCAAAGTGAAAAAGGCTGTTATCGGCCTGATTCCATTTATATCTTTTAGACATTTTGAACAGACTCCTATGCAAGTAATAAGGCATATTAAGCTCATAGCCCATGAAAACCATAAGAAGTTGAAGGTGGTACAAGAAAACAAAACCATACCGGCCCTCACAGGTGATAAATTGCTTGGTTATCATCAGCA
Organism: Picea engelmannii; assembly: GCA_009831015.1. NCBI lineage: Eukaryota > Viridiplantae > Streptophyta > Pinopsida > Pinales > Pinaceae > Picea > Picea engelmannii. Next base: position 333,054 of record ML780191.1, on the reverse strand, counting down.
AGTGGTGCCAACATTGCTTGAGCATATTCATGGGCAAACCTTTGTCACAAGAGCTCACCCTTCGTGACTGGAAGAGCAATGTCCACGGGACATCTTCCACTTTGCAATTTTTTGACCATTTCTGTCCAGTAGCAGGCAGACCAGTAGCTAAACTGAGAAATTGCTCGTCAATTTCCAACTGCACATCCCCAACCTTGGCTCGGAAGCCATCAAAGGTTAACGCGAATTGCGGAGCCACACCAGGGTTAAAACCATCAAACTTCTGTATGAACGGAAGCCAGCCAAATTCCTCAAGGTCACTGTAAGCATCGTCGAACATCAACAATGCCTGGCCACCATTAGGTTCATCCCTTACGACCGGGGCCATGGTGCGGGCGCATGGTAGGGTTTGGATTGAACACAACAACACAGGAGCAAAATCGTTTGGGCTAACAGCTATGAGCAATGAAAGGGGAGGAAAATTAATGTGCGCGTGTGAGGGTGGTGGGATTATCACCACCATGCAGCATAGTAATGGCACAGTACAACACTGTTTAATCAATTATGACATCACTCAAACCATAGTAATCGGCCAACCCAAGAATTAAACGGTGGATAATCATATCAATGTGCCATTGTATAGTTTGAAACCATGAACGTTCAACGTTAAATCAAACCCAAATTTAATTATGCGCCTGTAATAATTCAAACCAACATTAAATCAAAATCCAAATGTTTCACCAATGCGCCATGTGTATAACTTCAAACTATTGCCATTCAATATGAAATCAGACTCATATGTTACCCATGCGCTTGTTGCATAATGTGTAGTCAAAGTTTACTACATTGTGACCAATGATTTTATAAAGTCGACAAGCTAAGAGCTTATAATAATAAGGATCACATCATATAAAACAAAATCAACCCATGAACCTTATACAATCAAATGTAACCCGTAAATTTGCATGCTCAAATGCCTTATCAATCAAATAAAAGTCAAGTTGTGCAATCAAAGTAAGAATAGGCAAAAAAAATTAGCCACATGATAAACCAACGATAAAGTGCCACTCAAAATATCGATAAAAACTATGATAGCTCAAATAACGATAGAGGAATTTTTACACTTTCAGTCGTGAAAACTAAATTGAAACCAATTTACAAATGTCGCATGAAATGAAAATATCATCTATTTGCAAAAAGCGACGACAATTTGAAGTTCAGAAGTCATAGGTGTAGGCAGCTTTAAGGGAAATTGAAAAAATTGAATTGGCTGCCAACACATTGTCATGTAGCTTCCCATGTCTTGTCATGTAGTTTCCCATATAAATTTCCATAAAAGTATGCAAGGAAAAAGTCAAATAAAAAATTGGATTGCAATGAAACAAGAATAACAAAACAAAAACATTGCCATACCATTGTCATGCCTCACCAAGCCAATAAATGGTATTAACTCAGTTACAACAGGACATATTTAACAACCCTTAAAACAAGTAATCATTAAATTAAAGGGGGATGAAAATGAAATCCTAAACTAGGGTTTAGATAACAAAGGATTGTTGAAATGAAAGATGGCACATAAAAGCCCTAGAATATTCAAGACATCAAGCCCTAGAATATTCAAGACATCATTTCCACGACACATAAAAATACTATAATATTCAAGAGATCATTTCCATGCCATTTCCATGCCTTTTCATGCCATGCCATTGCATCCCATTTCCATGCCTTGCCATGCCATTTCCATGCCATTTTCACGCCATTTCCATGACTTTCCATGCCATGCCATTCCCATGCCTTTCCAAGACATGCCATGTCATTTCCATGCCATTTCATCCCATCACATCCCATAAAATTATGCAAGGAAAAAGTCAAATCAAAATGTGGATTCCAATGAAACAAGAATAACAAAAAAATAAACATTTTCTTCACCAAGCCAATAAATGATATTAGCTAAGTTACAACAGGACAAATATAACAACCCTTAAAAGAAGTAATCATTAAATGAAAGGGGGCTGAAAATTCAAGCCTAAAATAGGGTTTAGATAAAAAATGCTTGCTGAAATGAAAGATGACACATAACAACCCTTGAATATTCAAGACATCAAGCCCTAAAGGGCTAAAAATTATGACATAAATGTGATAAAAGGTATGGTATGGTATGGTATGCCTGGCCTTTCCATGGTACAGTATGGTATGGTATGCCTTTCCTTTCCTTTCCATGCTATGGTATGGTATGCCTTTCCTTTCCATACCATGCCATGCCATGCCTTCACTTTCCATGCCATGCCATATTTTGAGGCAATGCATATTTAAAGGAAACACATGGCACAATATGGTATGGTATTTCAAGGAAATACATGGTATGGTATTTCAAGGAAATACATGGTATGGTATGGTATTCCTTTCCTTTCCTTGCCATGCCATGGTATGGTATGGTATGGTATAGTATGGTATGGTATGCCTTTCCTTTCCTTGCCATGGTATGGTAAGGTATTCCTTGCCTTTCCTTGCCATGCCTTGCCTTGCCATGCCATGCCTTATATTTCCTTTCCATTCCATGCATTGCATTTCCTTTCCTTTCCTTCACTTGCCATGCCTTGATTTTCCTTGCCTTGCCATGCAAAGCCTTACCTTGATTTTCCATGCCATTGTTAGTTGTGGAGCCTGATTATCTTCCTGATTCAGAGGTTTGTTTCAGATGTGCTTGGACCCCATTCCCTAATGGAGGCATGTGGGGGGAATTTACCCCCTACAACTGTCGTTAGCGGGGTCCAGCGGGGCTGGGNGGGGGGGGGGGGGTAAAGCCAATTTTTGTTGCCCCCCCCTGGCGGGGGATTCGGGGGCAGTGCCCCTGAACTGAAATTTTGGGAAAAATTCCCTTGTAAAATATTGTAATTTCATAGTCAATCTAGACCGTTCACTATAAGGTCGAAGATCTAATGGTAGAAGTTATTTTAGGTTTTTTTCCCTAGAAGGAAACCCTCTCTTATGAGGGAATTGTATTGCAGATGTGTATTATTGTGAATATTATATTCTAAGAGAGGAGACTGTGAGAGAAAGAAGTGGAAGTTACATTGGGTGTGTTGTAGGCTGTATCCCTTCATTTTGGTTGATAATATAAAGGAAGGACTTGATAATTTATTTGGTGGGCATAGCCCGGACTGGGTGAACCATGTATATCTGTGTCTCTACTGCATTGTGTATCTTTTGTTATTTATTTTTGCATTTGTTTTATTTTATTTCTCCGCGATCCTGTTTTTATAACAATTGGTATCATAGCGAAAGGTAACTCACAGGAAGAGAGGGTTCCTATTTTGAGAGGGAGCAATGGCGGAAGATGGAAAGTTTAGGGTTGAGAAATTTAATGGCCAAAATTACTAGTTATGGAAGATGCAGATGGGATATTATTTATATCATAAGGATCTATTCCTACCATTGGGTGGAATAGAAAATAAGTCGATGGCCCTGAAGGACGAAGAATGATATGTTCTTGACATAAAGGCACTAGGAACGATGTGGTTGAGCTTGGAAGCATCGATGGCTTTCAATATTTCAAAAGAAAAGAAAAGGAAGGAGTTGATGGACACATTGACTAAACTGTATGAAAAACCCTCGGCATCCAATAAGGTATTTCTAATGAAGTGATTATTTAATATGAATATGTCCGAAGGTGGGTCTGTTGCAGATCACTTAAATGAATTTAATATGGTTACTCAGATCAGACAATGGAGGTGAATATTGCAACAAGGAGTTTGATGATTACTGTTCATACCATGGGATTAGTAGAGAGAAAATAGTTTCAGGAACACCATAAGGAAATGGTGTGTCAGAAAGGATGAACATGACAATCATGGTGTGTGCAAGGAGTATGAGATTGCATGCAGAGTTTCCCTTATAGTTTTGGGAAGATGTTGTAGATATTGTTGTTTACTTGATAAATAAAGGACCTTCAAGTTATTTGGATGGTGGCATTCCATAGAAGACAAGGATAGGTAAAAAGGTAAACTATTCATTTCTGAATACTTTGGGTTGTGAAGAATTTGTCCATATTGATAAAGAAAATAGAACAAAGCTTGAAGAAAAATCTAAGAAGTGTACCTTTATTGGATATGGTGTTAATGATTTTGGTAATTGCTTCTTGATCCAGATTTAGAAGTAGAATGAACTGATTAACATAATGAATAAAATAAACACAGAGATACGAATAACACAAATATCCAGTGAACAATATCTTCTATTAAAAATGAAATAGGAAGAAACTATAAAACTGTAGAACTGAAACACTTGCTCGAATGGTGGTAGCTATCTCTGAGAAGAGATGTGGATGCTACGCGCATCCGTCTAAGCGTAATGGATTACAATGGGGCTCCAGAGGCCTTTTTTATATTACTCATGAATTCCAAAACCCTATACATCGAAAAACCAAACCCTAGAAGGTGAAACACCAAAAACTATGTGGGCCCTATGGGTAAGTTGGTGTAATTTGGTACCTCAACTTCCGAGGTTCGTAATTTTTGCATACGACCTCTGTTTTAGGCGCGTGATAGCCCATTGGAAAGGTATTTTAGAGAGATACACATGCCATCATCAAACTTTGACTCTGTCTACAGTTTTTCTATGGTGAGAAAAAAAAACGTTTAGGGCCCCAAAACGACCCTGAAAGTACAACAAGATGTGCCGACATGAAAACATACAAAATAATCCAGTTGGATTAGAAGAGAGACCACCCATATCCACTTGGAGGATGTGTGGGGATTTAGACAACCCCAGAAGTGTACAACCCACAATTACAAAGTAGTACAAAATAACATGCTGAACAAAAAACAAACACGAGGAGCCAGTTGGAATAGGTGGGTGGCCACCAATATCCACCCAGATCACTTATGGGATTATGAAAATCAAAAAATCATTAGGAGTAGAGATGTCATATTCAATGAGAAGGTCATGTATAAATATTAGTTGCAGGGAAGGAAACAGGAAGAAGAAAAACCAAAATACACAGTTCTTGATGAGATCACTGAAAAATAAATTCGAAAGGTACCAAAAAATAAACATGTACAACAACAAGAGAAAAATGTACCTCAATCTCCTACAAGTATTGTTAGAATATATACCAAGTTAAGTAGACCCCATGAACGATACTCTCCTTCATTGTACTATTTATTGTTGACTGATTTTGGTGAACCAAAAAGTTATGAAGAGGCAATGCAGGTAAACACTAAAAGGAAGTGGGAGCAAGGCATGAAAGAGGAAATTGATTCCCTGGTAAATAACTAGACTTGGGACTTGGTTCAATTGATTGCAGAAAAAAGAGCACTGCAGAATAAATGGGTTTACAGGTTGAAGGAAGAAGATGGAGGAAAAACGAGGTACAAGGATAGACTTGTTGTAAAGGGGTTTGCACAAAAGAAAGCTATATATTTTGATGAGATGTTTTCTCCCATTGTTAATATGAATTCAATTGGGACTATTTTAAGTCTTATGGCAGTAGAAGATTTTCATCTTGAACAATTAGATGTAAGAACAATGTTTTTCCATGGGGATTTGTATGAATAGATTTATATGCAACAACCATAGTGTTACACATTATTTTCGTCACCCCTATGACCATTAATGATGTAAACCTATCCTTTGTCTTGAGAAGGATCAATGGCTTGAATCCCTGAAGAATAATGAAGATACATTTTCCTAGAGAGATGGAATTATACTTTTCCTTTGTCAAAAAACTTAGAAAAAGGGATCATCGCACCTTGCTTAGTGTTAAGGGTGCAACGATTTTTGTACGAAGGAAAAAGAGCATCTTCTCGATTCTTATAGAATAGAAGCTTCGAGGGTGAGTTTGTCTCCGATCGGTTTGGATCTGAGTCTCATCTCTCATCTCTTGGTATCATCCTAACCTCCTCACCCTATCCTTTTCAGCTTATAAAAGAGAAGAGTTCTCATGGGAAAAGTTAGTTGGATTGAGTTGGCTAGCTTTTGGTGTGAGCTTGAGTAATTTTTGTAGCTTTGGGATTTGGTTTGTGTTGGTAGCCAATTCACATTTTTATACTATCCTTATAAGCTGCCTACACCAGTGTTTTGCAACCCTTGATTTTCATTGCAAACTTTAAATAAAACGACATTATTATTTCGCGCATTTGCACACCTGCCTTTGTTCCTTTTTTCATGACTGCAAGCGTGAAAACTTTGATTTCGAAGTCACATTAAAATCTTCATTGAGTTATTATGGTCACTCTTGTCTATGTGTTCATTGTATTTCCAATTTAATTATAGTCGCACAGTTGGCAAAACTCCAAGATATTTACTCACTTGGCATTCTTTAATTGTTAATATGATTTCATTTTTATAAGATTGTGATGATATTATAATGACTGTCATTGAGTCCTTAATACATTGGTGGTCTGATGTTCTATAGTCTTTCATCCATTTCCTTTTCACATTGGTTTCATGAAAACATTGACGTTGTGGTTAGAACCTTGGTGTAATCATTTCATACAACACATATTTGATATGATCGAACCCTTGGTGTTGATTTCGAATCTTTGTTTTGGTTTTAAAACTATGCTAAAACTATTGCTTGCACAAATGTTTGGTCGACTTACCATTGATTTCATTTATGGTTTAAATGGCATTGTTTTTAACATATGCAATAGTGATTTGAATAACCATATGCGCCGTCGGTTGTACTTATGGAAATGATAGTTTTGCATGGGCTGATCTAGCTCCACCACCCTCACACATTCGGGCATTAATGCCTCCCCCCTATCCCAGGTTACCTCTGTTAGTTTTCGAGGAAGCTTGTGTGCTATTCGATCCTGCTAATACCCTGTTCAAACCCTTGGTCGTAAACCCTTGCTCACTGTGTGCTCCCGTCTATGGAACCAGTGGTGCGCATAGAGCCAAATGGTAGCCAAACACTCCTGCTGTTTGACAATGCCCGTAAAGATTTGGAAAATGGTAGCTGGCTGGTGTTTATCCAAAGGTTCGAGGGTTTCAACCTTTCGGTTGCCCAACAATTCGCCCTCACCTTCGACGGATGCAGGGATAAGGTCGAAGACATATAGCTCGAGCTGAATGAAGAATTCGTAAGCTCGGCTATAGGACTACCAGCTACAGGGCAAAGGTGGTTTAAAAATTCCAAAGTAGACGAGGTGTCGTGGCCACTCCTTTTCACATCAAGGAAGATTGTTTCCTGTGATAAAGCTATGCCTATCACTACCCTCAAATCCAGGTGGCACGAGCTTTTGGCAATTGTTAAACAGTTTGTAACCTGCGAAGGTTGGTATGGCTTGGTATTTCTGTATCATCTTCGGTTGTTGATGAATTTTATAGGCTACCCTCTAAATATGCTGCATTATCTCTTGCGTAGTCTTTACAAGATGTCTAAAAGATTCAAGCGTGAGAAGGCTGATAGCAGCCTTTTTCATCACTGCTTGATCAAACATATTATCATCCACCATTTGAGTCTTAATGGTGACTGTTGGCAAGCCTTCCTATCTAGGAATGGCTTTGCCACTCTCGAGTCTATCCAAGTGGACAAGGTTGTGGTTACTGAAACATTGGTTGGACCAGCCGTGCCACTTCATATCCTTCTACCCCCTGTCAAACCCTCAGATTGCCCCGACGCAGACCTACCCGATACTGTGGCTAACCCGTGTGCTAAAGAGAATGCTAAGGCCGTCAAAAGGCCTGTGAGGAAGAAAGGCAAAGGTGACACTGCTGTCAATAGTAAGGGGAAGAAACATTCTCGATGGATATCAAGATGTGCTAGGAACAAACCCAAGCCAAACGTTGACCAGAAGCCAATAGTGTTGATCGAGGACTCAGACTCCAAAATTGAACATTTCTTGACTGAGGAGTATCCCTATTCTCATGGCTTATGCTCTATGGAACCCTATGACTATGTTTCTAACTTACCTCCATGCCTCAAAAACGACACTAACTATCCGGGAATCAAGCTGCACAAGGAAACCCCTGGTAATTTGAACAAACCCTCGCCTGTGATACCAAAGCCCAATCAATCATCATGTACCCAATGTAATTCTTGGCTAGAACGTTATTACACCGACATTCCCCTGTTGCAATCAAAGATCAAATCATTAGAGGAACGGGTGACAGTGTTGTCAAAGGAGAACGACAGGCTTCAAGCCAACGATAAGAAACAAAAAACCACCGGTTCAATTGTCTTCAGGAATGTCGAAGCAACAACAACCTTTGTCAATTCAAAATTATCATGACCGAGTTGTTTTGTTATTGCCCAGGTATGTGCTTCGACATTGATTTTGCTTTATGAGTTTGCTTGAATTAATATAACGGATTGGGTTTGCTTTCGATTAGCTCTGTTTGTTTAGATTCAAAATTGATTCTATTACTTTTGATTTCGTTATGAATCATGTACAGAAGATTTGATTGCTAAACTCGGACGCAGCTATGATTTCGTTAGTGCGATTTTATAGTTCTCGAATTAGTTTGAAAGATTGATTGGTTTTCGATCAGGTTTTCTTTTGATTAGTTCTGTTTACTTTTAATAGACTAAAAACAATCCTGTTGACTTCGATTTACCAAATACGATCTTGTTTTGTTTTGAATGAATATTTTTTCTTTGATTGCATTCAATATGTACAGAGAATTTCTTTTCTAAAATAGGATACAACTATGTTTTGATTGATATGATTCTGCATTAAGCATAACGATTGTGTCGGCCCCAAGCTGGCTCGATTCATTTATTTTGGCTTGATTTTGAGGCGATTCTATATGCTTGGATTAGCATGGTCTTTCATGTATGCAATGCATCAATATTAAAGATTGGTTTGACAAATACAACGTAATCTATTGATTCACAAAACGACTCTGTTAGTTTTGATTTTGAAAAACGATTTTGTTAAGTTCAGAATGACATATTTTGTCTCTATTGAATTCGTATGGAAGACTTGGCTAAATCGATTATAGTCTATTTCGAAATTGGTTCAAGAGGTGATTTCATTGGTTCCTCAACTGTCAATCGATTCTGTATGTTTCGAATTGGTAATAAAAGTTTTTTGACAAATCTCACATATCCTGTTATCATTTGATTAATTCAATTACGATTTCATTTGTTTCAATTTGCATACAAGTTTTGATTCATTGTGGTATGAATGATTCGCTTTGTTTGGAATTAGTAATTAAAGATTTGGTTTAATAGGTCCCATATATTTCTATTAGATTTGGATTGATTAAAAATGATTCTGTTTTCAAAATAGGCCAGCTACAGAATCGCAAGATTCTGTAGCTAGTCTTAAAAATTAGATTTTTGTCATTTTTATCAATAAAACATTATCTAAACCTCTGTATTCTTGTCTACTTTCAGGTGCATACGAATTTCAAAGAAAAATTGGACATGCTGTAGCAGTTTAGATATAGTTTTCAGTTGTTAGTCATAGGCAAAAAAATAGGGACTTGGGATATTATCCCCAGATTTTTTGTAAACTGTTTTGATAATTCCCACAGGGATGTTTTACCCTATGGTCTTTATAAACTCATTTATTTTTTGTAAGGACCCATCATCATCACTGTTGGGAGAACCAGACTATGGTTTTATAATAATACAGTCTGGGATGAAAGTTGATGTCTTGTAACAGCTTTAGCTTTCAATATATCCAACTTTTATTTCAAGTTTTCTTCATATCAGTTTGCAATTAATTATCGACTACTTTAGCTATCATGATTCATTGCATGTTGATGTGATTTGGTTTATGTGTTATCCATATCTGATCTCTCTTATTTAAAATAAAAAAGTACAACATTTACTTTGTTTCAATTTAATGAACTAAAGATTTATTTTCTTCGTTAGTTGAATTGTTCTGTACAATCTTGCATAGGGATTTATCTAACTGTGATGATTTGTAAATTATAAGATTGTTGTAATTTTTTATGTCTTATTTGTCCTGTCATTTATATTTGAAGAGCACAGCTGCTTCCTGTTTACGAGAAGCTTGTGGAGAATCTGGTGCGGGTTTTCTCCCACAGAACAACTAAATCAACTATTGCATACAGGACAAACCTGAAGCGTTACTTCAGGTCAGTTTTCTATTTGTTATTTAATAGTTAATTTATTAGTGTTATTTAAGTAGTTTAGATAGATATATATATAGTTCAGATTTATAGTTAGAATTATTATTTTAGTTGCTTAGCTTAGATAGTTTTTTATTTAATTTCTTTCTCATAAATTTATAAAAGATCAAAAAGCAATAGTTTTGCTATCTTAGGACAGTTTACAAATGATTTTTGTAGGTTTCATTTAAATCTATAATCTGTAAATATTGTATATTTGTAATTGGATCTGATTCTATTGATAATTGAACGTTTAATTTTATAGAATTATTGTTGTATAGTTTAGGTAATAGACTGTATATATGTACTTCAAATTTGTTTATTAGTTTTCTTTAGTTATTGTTTTTATTTAGATTAGTTCCTTAGTGTAGTTTTCTTTTGTTTTCCTAGGACTTAGATCGGCCAACGAAGCCGCTAAACCCGTCAGGGTGGATCATCCCAAACGTCTTGGGTTATTTAGACAACCCCGTACTGGATCCACTCTTCCAGTTGGCGAGCGTTCATTTTCGCCCGTCAACAAATGGTGCTAGAAGGAGGGCCTGAAATTTATTAATGGCATGAGGCAGTTGTAAGACTCCTCCACCACCTAACCGCTCACCTATAGTGACAAGAAGCCATTCAAACGACAACATTCCCCCTCAAACAACAACCACATCAAACGATGATCCACAGATCACAGTCGAACCAGCAACCCCGAAACCTACAGGTGGTGACATACAAGAGATTGTCCGCCAATCTCTCTTAAGAACACATAGTGCCTTAGTCCGTTTACGGCAACCAAATCAAACTTTGGACCTACCTTTAGATTTATTTGATATCAGAGAACAACTCGAAGGCACTAACCTCACTGTGAACCCTACAGATCCAATACTCACTCCTGCTGCAGGAGGATCTGGAATACCTCCCTCACCACCTCCATCATCTCCTTCTTCTTCGGGAGAAGACTCTTCTGACGAAGGCAGTTCTTCTTCTCAGCCTTCCACACTGCCTACACCAATGGCCAACCAGAACAATCCTGCCAGACCTTGGCTCGACCAGGATGCAGTAGTCGTACCTGGGGCTCAGCATCCCTTACCCAAACATCCGGAGAAGTGGCTTCCCAAGTTTGACCCTGACTCTAAATAGATCGCCGAAGATCACATTAAAAAGTTTATGTTAGCCATTAGACTCCACAATGTCGAGCATGAAGACGTAGTCTGTAGGTTTTTCCCCTACACTTTTGAGGGCAATGCATCTATGTGGTACTTTTCCCAGCAACCCCATACCATCGTGTCTTGGGAAAATTTTGAATCCTGCTTTTTGGAAAAGTTCGGAGATGATAAAACTCTAGAAGTTCTAGTTATGGAGCTTTCTAGCTTAAGAATGAACCCAAAAGAGAAAATTAAAGACTTTAATCAAAGATTCTTAACACTTAAGAACCGAATCCCTACGGATTCCATGCCTACCGAGAATCTTATCATAGCATACTATACTAAAGATTTGCATCAAAGTATAGCTATTTGGGTTAAACGATCTAAGAAAGCCACGTTGTTAGAAGCCTTCGAAGAGGCCAGCCAGATTGAAAAAGACATCCTTAGTTTAAAAGACACTACTGGCAACGAAACAAAAACTAGTTCATCTTCCAAAAAGAAAATCGAAATCCTCCCTAGACCTACTCAAAGTAATACACAACCTGAGAGCTCTGATTTAGAAAACTTAACTAAAGTCGTTCAAAAACTGTCAAATCAAGTTATAGACTTGAAAAGGACGACCGAAGAAGCTTCTTCGAGAAAAGGGCCTTACAAAACCCCGTTCAGGAAGCCTTTTCCCACAAACCGACCTAATCCTACTACTGAGGGCCTAAATCTAGAAAGTCTGCAATACGCCCTTCAAACGATTCTAGAAGCCCAGGATAACTTGATGCCTCCTGAGATTCCTGAGGAGGTAGTCGGACAAGAGACAGTTCAAGAAGAAGAATCTTCTTCGAACATTTTTGGACACTTCTCGGATAGTATTTTCCAAGCTAACTTCGAGACAGTACATCCCTACAATACTAGGAGTAAGACAACAAACAAACCTTCTTCCGAAAGCACTGCGACTTTGCCCCCAAAGAAATCTAAACCAGCTGAGACTAAACAGAGTCATGTGAACCCCAACTTAGATTATGATTTAGTGGAAGATCTTAAAAAGTTAAGGGCTAACATTTTTGTTTATGAGTTATTGAAATTTCCATTTCTGCTACAAAAAATGTTACAGAACATCGCAGAGAATAGCAAAAATGGTAATTCAAACAAGGTTATTCAGAACAAAGTTCCTCAGAAGACTTCTGCAAAAAGAAATCCTGATCCTCATGATAAAGGAAGCCTTCCTATAAATAATCTAAATAATGTAGATAAACTAGCTTTAGAGTCTGCGAGTAAAAAGCCACAAACTACCACCCTTAGTACTCGCAGAAATGTACCTCCATTTTTGTTAACTTTCAAAATATTTAATAGAAACGTGCACAATTGTATGGTTGACTCAGGAGCGTCTTCCAATGTGATGCCATGGTCTGTATGTCAGAAGATTAACGCTGAAATTGAACCATCCACTTTAAAAATCATACAACTTGATCGAACTAGTGTAAAATTTGTAGGCGAATTAAGGAATGTGCTTATAAGATTATCATCTAACCCCAAGGTTCATTAAGTTATTGATATTATTGTTGTGGATATTCCAGAAGTGTATGGTTTGTTTTTAAGTAGGGAATGGTCGGAGTAGCTACATATCTATTTCGCGACAGATTGGTCTCACCTGTGGCTTCCAGAGAACGACAAGCCCAACAAAATCAGGGTAAATTGTGAACGCTACCTTAAGTTCACGGTCACAGATTTGAATGATCCCAACAAACCATTTTCACTTTCTGCTGATTCACCCAAAATACAAGGGATGGATACCTTTTTTGGCAATTTCATGGCTGAGACTTCAGCTATCACCAATCCAGAACAACAGCCCGAGATTGTAGCATATGTGCAGCCAACAGCTTCTACACAATGGTCTCATGCACCTGATAAAAATCAAATTTGGTCTCTTTATTTTGACGGGTCAAAGTCCAAAGAAGGAGCTGGTGCAGGTTGCGTTATTATCGATCCGGCAGGTAACAAAACCCTGATTGCATGTAGGTTAGAATTTGAATGTACTAATAACATAGCAGAATATGAGGCTTTACTGCAGGGCCTCAGAAAAGCTTTAGAATGAACATTCAAAAATTGGTTGTCTTTGGCGATTCCGAAATCGTGGTTAGACATGTAAGAGATTCTATCCATTGTCTGTCTCCACATCTTAAAAGCTACCAATCCAAGGTATGGAATTTAATGAATAAATTTTATTCTTTCAATATAAATTCTATTCCTAGATTGAATAATGCTGAAGCCGATCTATTAGCTAATGTAGCTTCCAAACTCTTTCTTGTAGAAGGTTTGTCCCCGTATGCATTCTCTGTCGAACTGTTGTTTAGGCCATCCGTTCTCGACAACATCACGAATTGGAGAGTCTTCGTCGACGATCAGCAGATTATTAGCTTCCTGCATATGGAAGAAACTTTTCAAGGCGCGATGATAGATGAATGCACTCACGACGACAATTTGTGTGATTTCACAGTAATACCAGATCCGAGAACTTCTGAATCTTCATCGAACATGGTAAATTTGATCCCTAAATCTGTAGTTAGATTAGAGAAATTTTACGATCTTCAAGATAAATTCAAAAAATCGGTCAACTGTAAAACCAATAGTTCCTCGTTATCATATGAAAAAGTAAACTTAGGAACTAATGACAATTTGCAGTGCATTAATTTAGGCGTGGGGTGTTCTGAACAAGAAAAAGCTGCATTTGTTAAATTGTTTAAAGAATTTAAAGATGTTTTTGGGTGGACGTATGATGACCTTAAAAATTTCGACCCTAACATCATACAACACGTCATTCCTATGAAACCCCAAACCTTGCCCTTTCAACAAAAATTAAGAAAAATGCACCCTAAGCTTGAACCGACCGTCAAAAAAGAATTAAATAAACTCCTGAATGCTAAGATAATTTTCCCAGTTAGGCACACTCAATGGGTTTCTAACCTTGTCCCTGTTCGGAAGAAAAGTGAGGAAATCCGACTTTGCGTCGATTTTCGAAACCTTAATAGAGCGTCTGATAAAGACAACTATCCTGTCCCACCCATGGAACAGATCCTACAACAGGTATCTAGTTCTGAAAGGCTATCCTTATTGGATGGTTTTTCGGGGTACAATCAAGTCCTGATGTCTCCTCCAGACCAACTTAAAACTACCTTCCACACTCCATGGGGCACCTACGCTTATCGAAAAATGCCCTTTGGATTGATTAATGTCGGTGCCACTTTTGAGAGAGCGATCGACATCGCTTTCTGAGGCTTAATCAATCACTCCGTCGTATTTTACTTAGATGATGTTACTGTATTTTCAAAAAACAAAACCGATCATCTAGCTCATTTAAGAGCCGTTCTACAGCGATGTCGTAAATACAACATTTCCTTGAACCCTAAAAAATCTATCTTCGCAGTAGAACAAGGTAAGCTCTTAGGATTTTTTGTGTGAAGCAAAGGAATGATTATCGACCCCGAAAGGACTCAAGTCATTTCGAAACTCCCCCCTCCTACTTCCAAAAAGTCTATGCAGTCTTTCTTAGGTCAGATAAACTTCGTTAGGAGATTCGACCCCAGTTTCTCCAAAATGGTCAGACCTTTACAGAATTTAATTAAGAAAGACACACAATATCATTGGGGACCCTTAGAAAATCAAGCTTTTAATGCAATAAAAAAGGCCATAATAGACGCTCCTTCTCTCATGAGCCCCGACTTTTCGCAAGATTTCACACTCTACACATTTTCTTCTGACCGTTCCTACGCTACAGTTCTAACTCAAAAGAATGCTGAAAACAATGAAGTACCCATTGCCTTTATGAGCTCTTCTTTCAAAGGTGTTGAACTTAATTACCCAGCGGTAGATCAACAAGCCTACGTTGTTTTCAAAGCAGTCAAGCATTTTCGGTCTTATCTTTTGAAATCTAGGATGAAAGTTATTGTCCCTTACCCAACCATCAGGAACCTGTTAGTGCAGAAAGAACTAGGTGAAAAGAGGGCGAACTGGGTTACCTCCTTGCAGGAGTACGACATAGAAATTACCCCAGCTCAGATAGTGAGAGGCCAAGGGTTATGCAAGTTAGTTGCTGATTCAGCAGCAGGACAACAAGAACAAAACGATAGGTCAAACCTAGGATAGCATGATCAAAATGCAATTTGCTATGCACAAAACTTTGTCAGTCCGTGGTATGACGATATAAAATTCTGTCTTGAACATGGATCAGCCCCCCGTCACCTGGATCCCACTAAAAGAAGATCATTAAGATTAAAGTCTGCCTCCTTTCATTTGGTTAATGATATTTTGTTTCATCAAAATTTTGACGGCGTACTGATGCGCTGTCTTGAGAAAGACGAAGCAGAAAAAGTCTTACTAGAGTTGCATGCAGGAGAAGCTGGTGGACATTTTGGTGGAGACACCACTACCCATAAGGTTTTGAGAGCCGGTTATTACTGGCCCACACTTTTTAGAGATGCCCATGCCTTGTGTCGCAAGTGTATTATTTGTCAAAAAGAATCAGGGCGGTTACAGAAACCAGCCTTTCCTTTGTAGCTCGTTTAAGTAGACTCTCCTTTTCAGCAGTGGGGCCTTGATATCATAGGTCCAATCAATCCGCCATCCTCACAGCAACATAAGTTTATCATAACAGCCACAGATTACTTCACTAGGTGGTCTGAAGCGGCCGCATTAAGAACTCTGAATACCAGTCAGGTAATTTCCTTTTTAATTTCGAATATCATCACTCGTTTTGGTATCCCTGACTGTTTAGTGTTCGATAACGCTTCTTATTTTTCGTCTCTTGAGATGAGTGAATTCGCTTTATAAAAAGGAATTAAATTGAAGTATTCTGCCAGTTACTACCCCTCGGGCAACGGATTGGCAGAATCAACAAATAAGAATCTAATTAAAATTATCAAGAGAACGGTATCTGAAAATCACAAAAACTGGCACAATGCACTGTTAAACACAATCTGGGCTGATAGGGTAACACCAAAAACTGTTGTAGGTAATTCTCCCTTCTTTCTCATTTATGGAAGAGAAGCAATTCTGCCACCACACATTCTTCTTCCCTCACTACAACTATCGCAGAAAATACAAGAAGAAGACTGCCCCCCTTTGGAAAACCAAATTAACGCTTTAATGAAACTAGAAGAGGTAAGAGCCCAAGCTAAACGTAAGTTAGATCAGCATCAACTAGTGGTCAAAAGTTGGTTTGATTCTAACTCTGCCTCTGATAGGAACTTTGATATAGGTGACCTCGTCTTGAAATGGGACAAACCGCATGAGGGAAAGGGAGAGCACATGAAATTTCAAAATTTATGGCTTGGACCGTTTTTAATTGCTGAGAAATTGGGTCCTAGCTCTTTCCGATTGCAGAATCTAGAGGGGTAGCCTGACACCTATCAGGTGAATGGCCAGGCTCTGAAAACATATTTCACTTGATGACAACCCTTTGTATACTATGTACATATTTTTCTTTTGTTTGCTTTTCTTTTACTGTTTTGGCTTTGATTTTTTCCTTTGCGCTTATCAGTTTGTTTTTGGAAATACACATACCTGATTTTTGGTACTGTTCAGACAAAGAAAACAGAAAATTCTTTCACTGAAACGACTGTTGAAAAATTGTGTAAACATCAATTGTATACTTCTGAAATTTACATCTGTGTTGGCAAAAAACTGTTGTTTGAAAGAAGTTAACTGATTTCGATCTGTGAGTAAAGCCTATCATGATCATCTATTATCCGCTTACACTGTCCCTGTTCCTTAAAGGAATGACTCAGAAGATGTCTCCCTGCCTTAGAAAGTTGGTTCTGTAATTAAACCATCTCTGGATTTTAATTAAGGACAGTTCTAAAAAATTCTGTTGAGGTCTGTAAAAAATGTTAAAATATCATAATTTTCAGCGTCACCCCGCTCAACTATATATCTTTAAAAAACAAAATAAATCATTAAAAGAGCTGTGGGAAGTGCTTGTAAACCCGCCGGGATGCTAAACAGGTCTGCTGGCAGCGAGTAAATGCACGCATGACGCCAAGATAACTTCGCTGGGGTACTAAACAGGCCCGCTGGCAGCAAAGCAATGTCGAGTATATGAAAATTTGCAAATATGAAACCTTTAACCTTAAATGTCCTTTATTCTGATCTGGAACTTCTTGGCAGGATACAGATATCAGAGTGGGTTAAATGGCAACCCTGTCAAGGCTATGGATGCCTGCTGGCAGCAGTGGCTCTATCAACAGTATTGGAGATTTTATCTTTAATATCGTGGCTCGCTTATCTTAAGATTGTTATCAGCTCTCATCCTTTAAACACTGCTGGGATATTTGATCATTGATGATGTTTAAACAATTTTCTGGTTATTTATGTTGGAATTATTCCTGTTGTCCTAATCTGAAGTTGTTCTTTTGGCAGAGATAATTGTTTCTACCAGTGTGTTGCCATTGTTGGCAGCCAATTCACATTTTTATACTATCCTTATAAGCTGCCTACACCAGTGTTTTGCAACCCTTGATTTTCATCACAATCTTTAAATAAAACGACACTATTATTTCGGCCATTTGCACACCTGCCTTTGTTCTTTTTTTCATGACTGCAAGCGTGAAAACTTTGATTTCGATGTCACATTAAAATCGTCATTGAGTTATTATGGTCACTCTTGTCTATGTGTTCATTGTATTTCCAGTTTACTTATAGTCGCACAATTGGCAAGACTCCAAGATCTTTACTCACTTGGCATTCTTTAATTGTTAATATGATTTCATTTTTATAAGATTGTGATGATATTATAATGACTGTCATTGAGTCCTTAATACATTGGTGGTATAATGTTCTATAGTCTTTCATCCATTTCCTTGACACATTGGTTTCATGAAAACATTGACGTTGTGGTTAGAACCTTGGTGTAATCATTTCATACAACACATATTTGATATGATCGAACCCTTGGTGTTGATTTCGAATCATTGTTTTGGTTTTAAAACTATGCTAAAACTATTGCTTGCGCAAATGTTTGGTCAACTTACCATTGATTTCATTTATGGTTTAAATGGAATTGTTTTTAACATATGCAATAGTGATTTGAATCACCATATGCGCCGTTGGTTGTACTTATGGAAATGACTGTTTTGCATGGGCCGATCTAACTCCACCACCCTCGCACATTTGGGCATTAATGCCTCCCCCCTATCCCGGGTTACCTCTGTTAGTTTTTGAGGAAGACTATGTGCTATTCGATCCTGCTAATACCCTGTTCAAACCCTTGGTCGTAAACCCTTGCTCACTATGTGCTCCCGTCTATGGCACCAATGATGCACATAGAGCCAAATGGTATCCAAACACTCCTGCTATTTGATAATGCTGTAAAGATTTTGAAAATGGTGGCTGGCTGGTGTTTATCCAAAGGTTTGAGGGTTTCAACCTTTCGGTTGCCCAACAATTCACCCTCACCTTCGACGGATGCAGGGCTAAGGTCGGAGACATACAGCTCGAGCTGAATGAAGAATTCGTAAGCTCGGCTACAGGACTACCAGCTACAGGGCAAAGGTGGTTTAGAAATTCCAAAGTAGACGAGGTGTCGTGGCCACTCCTTTTCACATCAAGGAAGATTGTTTCCTATGATAAAGGTATGCCTATCACTACCCTCAAACCTAGGTGGCACGATCTTTTGGAAATTGTTAAACAGTTTGTAACCTGTGAAGGTCGGTATGGCTTGGTATTTCTGTATCATCTTTGGTTGTTGATGAATTTTATAGGCTACCCTCTAAATATGCTGCATTATCTCTTGCGTAGTCTTTACAAGATGTCCAAAAGATTCAAGCATGAGAGGGTTGATAGCAGCCTTTTTCATCACTTCTTGATCAAACTTATTATCATCCACCATTTGAGTCTTAATGGTGACTGTTGGCAAGCCTTCCTATCTAGGAATGGATTTGCCACTCCCGAGTCTGTCCAAGTGGACAAGGTTGTGGTTACTGAAACATTGGTTGGACCAGCCGTGCCGCTTCATATCCTTCTACCCCCTGTCAAACCCTCAGATTGCCCCGACACAGACCTACCCGATACCGTGGCTGACCCGTGTGATAAAGAGAATGCTAAGGCTGTCAAAAGTCCTGTGAGAAAGAAAGGCAAAGGTGACACGGTTTTCAATAATAAGGGGAAGAAACATGTTCGATGGATATCGAGATGTGCTAGGAATAAACCCAAGCAAAACATTGACCAAAAGCCAATAGTGTTGAGCGAGGACTCGGACTCTGAAATTGAACATTTCTTGACTGAGTAGTATCCCTATTCTCATGGCTTATGCTCTACGAAACCCTATGACTATGTTTCTAACTTACCTCCATGCCTCAAAAATGACCCTAACTATCCGGGAATCAAGCTGCACAAGGAAACCCCTGGTAATTTGAACAAACCCTCGCCTGTGATACCAAAGCTCGATCAATCATCATGTACCCAATGCAATGCTTGGCTGGAACGTTATTACACTAATGTTCCCCTGTTGCAATCAAAGATCAAATCGTTAGAGGAACGGGTGACAACGCTGTCGAAGGAGAACGACAGGCTTCAAGCCAACGAGAAGAAACAAAAAACCACTGGTTCAATTGTCTTCAGGAATGTCGAAGCAGCAACGGCCTTTGTCAATTCAAAATTATCATGACCGGGTTGTTTTCTTACTGCCCAGGTATGTGTTTCGACATCGATTTTTCTTTATGAGTTTGCTTGAATTAATATAACGGATTGGGTTTGCTTTCGATTAGCTCTGTTTGTTTAGATTCAAAATTGATTCTGTTACCTTCGTTTTCGTTATGAATCATATACAGAAGATTTGATTGCTAGACTCGTACGCAGCTATGATTTGGTTAGTACGATTTTATTGTTCTCGAATAAGTTTGAAAGATTGATTGGTTTTCGATCAGGTTTGCTTTTGATTAGTTCTGTTTGGTTTTAATAGACTAAAAACAATCCTGTTGACTTCGATTTACCAAAAACGATTTTGTTTTGTTTTGAATGAATATTTTCTCTTTGATTGCATTCGATCTGTACAGAGAATTTCTTTGCTAAAATAGGATACAGCTGTGTTTTGATTGATATGATTCTGCATTAAGCATAATGATTGTGTCGGCCCCAAACTGGCTCGATTCATTTCTTTTGGCTTGATTTTGAGGTGATTCTATATGCTTGGATTAGCATGGTCTTTCATGTATGCAATGCATCAATATTAAATATTGGTTTGACAAATACGACGTAATCTATTGATTCGCAAAACGACTCTGTTAGTTTTGATTTTGAAAAACGATTATGTTAAGTTAAGATTGACATATTTTGTCTCTATTGAATTCGTATGGAAGACTTGGCTAAATCGATTATAGTCTGTTTCGAAATTGGTTCAAGAGGTGATTTCATTGGTTCCTCAACTGTCAATCGATTCTGTATGTTGCGAATTGGTAATAAAAGTTGTTTGAAAAATCTCACATATCCTGTTATCATTTGATTAATTCAATTACGATTTCATTTGTTTCAATTTGCATACAAATTTTGATTCATTGTGGTATGAATGATTCTCTTTGTTTGGAATTAGTAATTAAAGATTTGGTTTAATAGGTCCCATATATTTCTATTAGATTTGGATTTATTAAAAACGATTCTATTTTCAAATTAGACCAGCTACAGAATCGCAAGATTTTGTAGCTAGTCTTAAAAACTAGATTTTTGTCATTTTTATCAATAAAACATTATCTAAACCTTTGTATTCTTGCCTACCTTCAGGTGCATATGAATTTCAATGACAAATTGGACATGGTGTAGCAGTTTAGATATATTTTTCAGTTGTTAGTCATAGACAAAAAAATAGGGACTTGGGATATTATCCCCAGATTTTTTGTAAACTGTTTTGATAATTCCCACAGGGATGTTTTACCCTGTGGTCTTTATAAACTCATTTATTTTTTGTAAGGACCCATCATCATCACTGTTGGAAGAACCAGAGTATGGTTTTATATTAATATAGACTGGGATGAAAGTTGATGTCTTGTAACAGCTTTAGCTTTCAATATATCCAACTTTTATTTCAAGTTTTCTTCATATCAGTTTGCAATTAATTATTGACTACTTTAGCTATCATGATTCATTGCATGTTGATGTGATTTGGTTTATGTGTTATCCATATCTGATCTCTCTTATTTAAAATAAAAAAGTACAACATTTACTTTGTTTCAATTTAATGATCTAAAGATTTATCTTCTTCGTTAGTTGAACTGTTCTGTACAAATCTTGCACAGAGATTTATCTAACTGCGATGATTTGTAAATTATAAGATTGTTGTAATTTTTTATGTCTTGTTTGTCCTGTCATATATATTTGAAGAGCACAACTGCTTCCTGTTTACGAGAATCTTGTGGAGAATCTGGTGCGGGTTTCCTCCCACCGAACAACTAAATCAACTATTGCATACAGGACAAACATGAAGCGTTACTTCAGGTCAGTTTGCTATGTGTTATTTAATAGTTAATTTATTAGTGTTATTTAAGTAGTTTAGATATATATATATATATATATAGTTCAGATTTATAGTTAGAATTATTATTTTAGTTGCTTAGCTTAGATAGTTTTTATTTAATTTCTTTCTCATAAAATTATAAAAGATCAAAAATCAATAGTTTTGTTGTCTTAGGACAGTTTATAAATGATTTTTGCAGGTTTCATTTAAATCTGTAATCTGTAAATATTGTATATTTGTAATTGGATCTGATTCTGTTGATAATTGAACATTTAATTTTATAGAATTATTGCTATATAGTTTAGGTAATAGACTGTATATATGTACTTCAGATTTGTTTATTAGTTTGCTTTAGTTATTGTTTTTATTTAGATTAGTTCCTAAGTGTAGTTTTCTTTTGTTTTCCTAGGACTTAGATTGGCCAACAGAGCCGCTAAACCCATCAGGGTGGATCATCCCAAATGGCTTGGGTTATTTAGACAACCCCGGACCGGATCCACTCTTCCAGTTGGTGAGCGTTCATTTTCGCCCATCAACGGTTTGTCAAGATCGATTGTTGGTCTTAGAATCCGTGGAGAAAGAAGTGTATGGGAAGCAAGGAACTGTTGGAAGATACCTTACAACATCACTGCATTGGTTGTATTCTCCTTTTCATATATTTAATACATTGATATATTTTTGTCCCATAAAATTGGTCGTATTTTATTGCGTGGCTCCTTGATCACATACATAGGTTTTTTTTAGTATACGTTGTTTCTTTCAATTTGTTGGAATGTGTCTTTTTACACGTTCAACATCCCGTAAGCGTTGTAACGGAGCGAGGATGCCACTAGCGAGGACAAACAACGTTTAAAAGGTATGCCATTTATCTCTTGTTAGTTAGTATGCTTGATAATTAAAACTTAGGGAAAGTTTTATATTCTGTCTTATTTTGTTCTATTTTCGTGGTGAAACTAGGGAGATATGTTTGTGTCCGCACTTACTGATTTGTTCGATAAAAAAATTGGCGACCATACTGGGGAACAAATTGTTTTCCCAGTTTTTTTTTTTTTCTTGATTTGATTTCATGGGTTTTGTTTATGAGTCACTGGGATATCCAGATTGACTCTTTGACTCTTTAATTTCACTGGAAAACCTTCATGCTTTTTATTTTTTATTTTTTTCCTTTGATCGTCGCACCCTACTTTGAGAGACAATGCAATGATCTAGGATCAACGCACTCTGCATTTAGACACATTGAGACGTTGTAACACTATATTTTTCTCTAGCCTGCGACGATCAAGGATCGTCTCACTGTGTTAATCCTACAACCCGCAACAATTGTGGACAAAAATGATTTTTGATGGTTTTTCTTGCCCAGATCTTAGATATGGTTTTGGGGTGATTTGTTGGGTTTGATTACAGTCAGCTTGAAAAATTTGAATTTGCTTTTAGCTATCTTTGAAATAAAAAAAATTAGTCTCTTGTTGTGCATTAGATTGGGGGCATCCTTACATTTGAAGTAGTGAAATTGCATGGTTTTTGGCATTTTTGGTCTTGAATTCTTGCTGTGCATTAGATTGGGGGCCAAGTATCGTGTATTGGTGTACAGTCTCTTTGGCTCATTTCTTGAAGATCTTGATATTGATGAGTTTAATAAAATTTTGGGACATTGTGCATTTGGGAATGATAAACGTTTTCTCCTTCTCATAATATAGCTTTCATCGAAGTGAAATATTTGCATTCTCATTTCTTTGCATTGTTTAGAGTCGGTCAAAACATCATTTAGTCCACGCCATTTTTCCTCTTGAGTAAACAACAACCTTAAAATAAAGCCCTT
This sequence comes from Picea engelmannii, assembly GCA_009831015.1. Classification (NCBI taxonomy): domain Eukaryota; kingdom Viridiplantae; phylum Streptophyta; class Pinopsida; order Pinales; family Pinaceae; genus Picea; species Picea engelmannii. The sequence continues at coordinate 309,548 of ML780191.1, read as the reverse complement.
ATAAAAAATGATTAGACATTTTTATATTTTCTGGTAGAAAACCTACATTAGATTAGTTGTAGGGCTTTGGAATAGGTGTGAAAGATAACTTTCCAAATATGCAAACAAACATAATATCTTGTAATAGGGAGAGTTCAAATCCACTTGCTACATTTTTTCCTTGGAATCCCTTCTAACACAAGGGTCAATCATGAGGTCGCATTAGGACCAACAGAGTTACTCACCATGCTCTATTGGTCTTAGTGTAGATATTGCGCATATTATTGGGGGTCACTTGAGAAGAAAATCCTGTGGGGACCTTCTCGAGTTGATTTTGGGCTTAGATACTCTACCTTTGTGCATGGATCAGACTGTCGACTGTTTCCCCAGAAATCATTCTCATAATTGGTAACCTTAGTGGCTTATCTCTTTAGGGTCTTTACACGAGGTGAATGTGGAGGGGCAAGTCTTTACGGTACCTGGAATCGACGTTGCAAAAAATAACTCGGGATCCTTGGAGGGTATACCTACGATTATGTGTGGGAGCTTGCACCAGAGTGTAAGTCCGTTAAGCAAGTTGTCAACGTAATTTTTCCACCCTCTCTATCTCAACCCCTTCTTACATTGTTCTCGCGACGTTGGATTTCATCACCAACTAGTGTGCTCATTGTGAGAAGGTTTTGTTTGATTGCTTTCTTACTATATGTTTAGCGTGTGTTGTTTATTTTTTCCCTAGCAAACTCTAGATTGGATTTATTTTTTATGGCGTCAGTTCCCAGAATGACGAATGAAGCAACCCTTACTCCGTGGGAGCCTTTTTTTTTTCCTTCTTACGGAAATGTTGGTCCTCCTCACATCGCTACTTTGAACCTTCCAGGTCTCACAATTGGATTACCGATATTGTTGTTTTCCACTCAGGTAATCCCGAATGCAGCTAGTGCTTCGTTTGCAAGCACTTCCCCCCAAGAACATCAACTTCATGTTGATCCTTCACCTTATTCACTAGTAAGATATTCTTCGCCTTCGTCACCTGCAAGGTCTTCTTCTATTTCATCTTCTTCGCCGAGTGAAAGCTCTAAAGCTAGTAACCCGGTGAATAAGAAGAAGAAGAAAAGGAATATTAAGAAGAAGAAAAATAAGCAAGGGTCCACAATTCCAACCACTGCCAGACATGTTGGAAAACAACTAGTTATAGTTAATCATGCTACGAGTGTTGATGATGTCAAGATCACCCAAATAACCCATAAGCCCAAGTACCCTTGCATGATTTGTAAGGGTAGCCATCTTCTTAAGGATTTCCTTGGTGTATCCAATGTTATAGAAGCATGGTCTACACACCCTCGCCAACCCATGTTGTTAGCCTCTAAACAACATGTTGATGACCTCCCGTCAACTAGTCAGGATATTGTTGGGAAGAAGAAAAGTAGAGTCAAGTTATCGTGTATGTTATGTGGAGGGATTCATCAAACTCACATTTTCCCTCATATGGATGAAGCCTCAAAATTACTTGGAGGAGGTTTCCCATCCTCAACTTCTGACTGCTTACCGTAGCCTTACTCTCAACCCACCTGTAGTTGATGGACTGATCAATATAGTCCATTTGTCAGTCAGTTTGGTTGATCATGTAGTCAATCTGGTCACATCCTTTGTTGAACCAGTTGATAAAGTGGTCGATCCGATTTCATCCTCGGTTGATCCCACTCTCCCGTTAGAGAGTGCAACCCAAGAGGTTGATCCATTTCCACCTGTTGACCCCATTCTCCCCTTGGAGAATGAAACCCAAGTGTTCAATTTGATGTCATTATCAGTCAATCCTATTCTCCCACTAGAGAGTAAACACGATGCTGCCCACGTTTTTCTCGTTGATACAAAATATACCCTGCTAGGGGGAATTCCTCCTTCTCCCATGGAACCTCCTCCAAGTAATGAGGCCATCCTTTTTGATTGGGGTGCGCTAACTGGACTTCATCTTCCCTTTCACATTCCTTTCAAGATTACAGTACAAGTTTGTGGTTGGGACGTTCCTCAGACGCTGATAGACGAAGGTTCATCCATTAGTATTTTGTCCTCTATTGCTTGGCAAGATTTGGGTTATCCTCAACTTGTGTCGGTTACACAGAATATCTTAGTTTTTAACAGAAGAACCAATCAACCTTTAGGGACCCTTCCTCAGTTTCCTATAATTTTGGGAGGGAAAACTGTCTTTATTGACATCATAGTAGTCTAAGACCCCTTAGATCTCGATTTAATGCTTGGGCGATATTATGTCTATGCCATGAAATCTATTGTGTCCACTCTTTTTCGTGTGATATATTTCCCTCACGATGGAAGAATTGTGACTATTGATCAACTTTCATTCGTTTTTCCTGACTCAATGACCTCCCTAAATGGTTCGTATATGCAGATAATATCACCCACCATAGGTCAATTATGTGGCATTGTCTCCCATGCCTTTAGCTGTTGATGAAGATGAGTCTCTCAATGTGAGCTCAATCCCCTATGACCTAGATCCAATAGTTGACATGGTTATATCTTTGATAGGGTATTTAGAGCTTGATATCTTTACTCCTGTCACGACCCTCAACATGGTGTCTTTCCAGAATGTTGTTCTTTCATCCAGTGAAGATCTCTTGGAAGCCATGATCGAGTTTTGTCCCTTGACATGGTGTCCTTCCAGAGCATTGTCATCTTGGAAGACATGATCAAGAAGAGAGATTTGAGCATGGTTTTATGATTTCAAGCTCGTTAAAATATGAAACTAGCTGCGAGGATAGTTTTTGCATCCCTATGGAAACCTCATTAAAAAATGAAACAAAGGTTACGAGCATAGTTCTTCTCCCGTGTCAAGATCATTTAAAAATGAAACATAGGTCTAGGGATTGAACCTAGATTCTCGAGCATAGTTCATATTCATGTGTCAATCTCATTAAAAAATGAAATAGATTTTTCCCCTTCTCTGTTTGAGTCAAGTCCTTCGTCTACTATTTGAAGCTTCATTTCATTCTCCTCTGTAGTCGAACGAAACGAAGCTTGGGGGAAATGCTTACAGCCTCTAGACTTCATGTTGAAGTTAAGTCTCTAGCTTCTTAAGATAGGGGATAAGTACCAACCATCCCTGGATTATGCGTTGGGAAGCCTCAAGCATAGTTTCCTCCGGTTCAAGCTTATGTAAAAATGAAACTAGGTCCAAGCATAGTTTTGTTTAGTTTTAATCTTGTGAAAAAATAAAATCTATCCGAAGCATAGTTTTGTTTTTTTTAAGCTTGCGTAAAAATGAAAACAATACCGAGCTTAGTATTTGTTCTTTCTTATGCTCGTAAATCAATGAGAATGTAACCGAGTAAACTCTTATCACTTGTTGAGTAAAGCCCTCCTGTTACGAGTCTTTTCCTGTCGACTTTAGAAAATTATCTGGGAACAAGACTTAGAAACTAATTAGTACCTTGGAACTTGAATGCCTTAATGGCAGGTTTCCTTTCTTTCGATAGTGGGTTTTCATTATTGACCCGTGATTGGAAGATTCCATCGATTTGTTTGACTAGGGAGATCTGTTTGTGTCCGCACTTACCGATTTGTCCGATAAAACATAGGGGTATGAGATCAAAGGGAAGGAAAATTTGGTATGCAGGTTGAAGAAGATATTGTATGGCCTAAAGCAAGCTCCAAGGAAGTGGTATTTGAAGTTTGATAGGTTTATGACAAAAAAAGGTTTTAGTAGATGTCATTMTAATCATTGTGTTTATTTTAAAAGGCTAGAAAATGGTAGCTATATTAYATTTCTATTGTATGTAGATGGCATGCTTGTTCCAGGGTCTAATATGAAGGATATAAACGTTCTCAAGAAGAAATTAACTAATTCATTTGCGATGAAGGATTTTKKTGCTRCAAAGAAAATCCTTGGTATGAGAATAACAAGAGACAGGAAAAATCACAAATTGAAATTGTCTTAGGGTGAGTACATAGAGAAGGTGTTGGAGAGGTTCAAAATGCAGAATTCAAACTAGTTAGTACACCTTTGGCCAGCCATTTCAAATTAACCAAGGAAATTTGTCCCAATACACAAGAGGAGATGGAATACATGTCCAGGGTCCCTTATTCATCAACAATTGGTAGCTTGATGTATGTGATGGTTTGCACAAGACCAAATATTTCACATGCAGTGGGATTTGTGAGTAGGTATATGAAAAATTCAGGTAAAGAACATTGGGAGGAAGTAAAGTGGATTCTCCTGTATTTGAGAGGTACTTCTACCCATGAATTATGTTTTGGAGGTTCAGACTGTGTTCTACAGGGATATGTTGATTCAGATATGGTAGGTGATAAAGATAAAAGGAAGAGCACCACAGGGTATGTTTTTATTGTAGGTGGAACAACAGTAAGTTGGATTTTAAAACTACAAAATGTTGTTTCACTTTCAACAACAGAGGCAAAGTATGTTGTTTCTACAGAGGCTAGTAAAGAGATGATTTGGTTACAGAGGTTTATGGAGGAATTGGGAAAGAAGAAGGAGAATAACATATTTTACTGTGACAATGAGCGTTCCATTCATCTTGAAAAGTGCTCAGCCTTCCATTCGAAGAATAAAAATATTAAACTCAAGCACCATTTCATACGATCCATCTTGGAAGATAGACATTTGAAGTTGGAAAAGATACATACTAGCTAGAATCTTGTAGACATGTTAACAAAGAGAGTAACCAGGGAGAAACTGAGTTCCTGCTTAATTTCAGTTGGCCTTCAAGCATGAAGGTGAAGATGAGAAATTTTCCAAGTCCAACGTGGAGTATAGTACAACAAGTACAACAACATTGGAGTTGTTGTGATCAGTGTCCAAGTGGGAGATTGTTGGTTGTGGAGCCTGATTATCTTCTTGATTCACAGGTTTGTTTTAGCTATGCTTGGACCCCATTCCCTAATGGGGGGGTGTGGGGGGGGCGATTCCCCCCCCACAATTGTCACCAGAGGGGGTAGTGACAATTTTTATAGCTCCCCCTGGTTGGGGATTCGGGGCAGCACCCTCGAAGCGAAATTTTGGGAAAAATTGCCTTGTAAAATATTGTAATTTTGCAGTCAATCTGGACCATTCATTATAAGGTCGCAAATCTGATGAAATTTTTTATTTTAGGGTTTTTACCCTAGAAGTAAACCATCTCTTATGAGGGAATTATATTGTGGCTATGTATTATTGTGAATATTGTATTCTGAGAGAGGAGGATGCAAGAGAAAGAAGAGGAAGTTATAGTGGGTGTGCTAGTTTGTATCCCTTCATTTTGCTAGATAATAAAAAGGAAGGACCTGAAAATTTCTCTGGTAGATGTAGCCCAAAATGGGTGAACCACATATATCTGTGTCTCTATTGTATTGTGTATCTTCTATGTTTTATTTCCACATTTGTTTTAATTTATTTCTCTGTGATCCTATTTTTATTACAACCATGCCTTGCATTGACTTGCTTTACCATGCCATGTATTTCCTTACCTTTTCATGCCATGCCATGCCTTGCATTTCCATGCCTTTCCTTTGTTGGTCCATTTTTGGTTTGATGTTGCGCAAGTAGGACTATAGTCCCAATTTTGGTCAAACACGAGTTGTGCAAGCTACAAAAGAGTTGGACAGTGGAGAAGGAAAAGAAACAAAAAATGGTTGCGAAAAGGGACAACGCAACGCCAGGAAGGAAAAAGCAGTTACAACATAACAAGAACAAGAAAGCACATGGAGCCCAAAGCCAGAAGATCCCACTCAACCTATATATGAGATGCATATTATTGTAAAAGGGTTGGTTGTTCTTGTTGGGTATGGTTGGGTGTAGTTGCTTGTTTGTAGGGTTTTGTCATAGATGGTATCGGGTGCACACACAGATTAAAGGTTATGTGATTGTAATTTGTATACATTTTTCGGGGAAAAGGGTAGATAGATCTCTGTGACATGATTCCAGAGCAAGAATATTGTAATAGAGTATCGATTTGTAGCTCTGAGATTGTATCCAAGAAACTCTACTGATAATATATATGGAAGGACCTAAAATTTTGAAATTACAGTGTCATTCTATGTGTGTGCTTATGAATTGTCTCCTTACAATACTTCTTTATTCTTGATAAGATCAATATTTTGTCTCTGTTTACAAATGCTTTCGCAACTTGAGTGTCATTATTTCCAGTTATGAACAAGTTCAGATCAGTTTTGTGGTTAATCTATATTGTGCAAGATCATGGTGAATCTTGAAGGTTCTGGAAACCCACCTAAGTATTCTCCTTTCCCTTCCCTATCTTCTTCTCTTGGTTTCTCTTCGGATGAGAATTATTCTCTTCGGAGGAAATGAAAATGCCAGCGCTCTAGACTACTTGGTGCCTTTTGTGGGTAACCTGAGAAGGACCCTGGTCTGATCGATTTTGCGCGAACAAAATGGTTTCATTGCTGGAACCTATGTTAAGAGGGAACCTGTAGGGAGAATGCTTCCGTGGATTCACAGATCTGTTATTCACTAGTGGTGGGAGAGAAATTGTGACTCCTTATATGGAAAGAAGCAAAGTTGAGAGGAAAATCTGTGAGAGATACACGGGAGGTAGTCTTTTACTCAGAGAGATCGAGTGACCAGTATGAGATATTCTGGGTTAAGTTCCTAGAAGAACTTTTCGACTGGATATATAGGCTCCAAGAAGCTCCAAAATTCGAGGAATGAGTCAAGAAGACCTGTGCTTGGGATACAAAAAATATCGCAGCACTTCATTGGCTGGATCGTCCAGTAACACGAGAAATCAATTTCTGGGTCAATTGAACATTGGAAGGATACATCATCAAGTTTACAGCTGAGAATCACCAATTATTTTCATGGGCAAAAGTAGATTTCAAGAAATACGCAAGGGGAAGACTGTTGAGAGAAATCCCCCTATGGATAAAGGTTTTCTTGATGGAAGAGGGGATGCTGACTATGTCCCCGACTTAGATGGCAGTGTAAAAACCCTCTCTTGGGGTGGGGTGAGTTTGGGGCGGAGTCATGGCTTGAGAGAGGGAAGAGGGTTCTTTGAAAAATAGGGGAGAAATAAGATATGGACTCAAGAGATGAGCGAGCCTTGAAAAGAGCCTCCATAGTTGAGAAGTGGTGGTGTTGTAAGATAAAGAAAGCAGTAAAACAGTCCAAGAAGTAGAGGAAGAAAAGATGGAAGAGTTGTGAAATATGAGAAGATAGGAAAGAATGGTGAGTCAAAGATTAAGTGAGAGAGAAGTGCAGAGAGAAAGAAGTCCCCAAGAGGGTGGACAAGGAGAAGAAGGTGTAGAAGCAAGGGAAAAGGAAGCCGACATGGATATTGAAGAAGAGATAGAAGATTCAACCCTAATGTCAGGAAATATCGGGAATTCGACTGAAGAGACCGCTCCAGAGGACGAGAACAAGACCCATCATATCAAATAAACCCGTCCTAAAGCCAGTGGCACCAGCCCCGAATCGCCCATACCCCAAGTGTCTTCTATACAAGTGGTAAATTCAATACTACCTTCTTATGCTATTTCTGTTCCATTACAGTCAGTCAATCAACCACAACCGGGAAGCGGGAATACTGGGAGGATATTGGGAGCCCCTGGTAGATCACAATAATGACCGTTAGGTTTTATTTTGGTTGGAGCAGTAAGATCAACAATGGATGGTAATGCGGGAGGTTGGATTTCTCGATACCCATAATTCTGGAGTAAGGAGACGAGGATGTTGAGAAACATTGGTTCTTATGCGAAGCAATCTGAAGGTTGAGAGGTGCTCTGGATGCGAATAAATTGGTTGAGTTCCATACTACTTTGAGAGGTCATTCTCTGAAATGGTACATGAAGGCCATTGAGGTAGGAGTACAGGGAGTGCAAGGTCAAGAGTTTACACTTGAAAAGGTACGGATAAAGTTCATAGCGGAGTTTAAGATACCTCAGTCAGAACGACAAGCTCTGTCTGAGTTGTGCAAAATTCAACAAAGGGAAGGTGAATCAGCCTGGGAATATAGCCAAAAGTTTAAAGATTATATAGGGAGGTTTGCGCATCTGATCCATGAAGAACATCAAAGAGAATGGTATATCCAGGGATTGCTACCTTTGACATGGATTACATTAACACAACAACGGATAACCACTTTGACAGATGCCTTGGAACAAGCAATGAAGATTAAAGCCATGAAAGGATATCAGGGGAGCTTAAGAGTGACCAGACCCCCAGCAGATGCAAATTTGGTGCAACTAGAAGGGAAAATATTATCGCTTACAGAGAAGATTCAAGAATTGACGATACCCAGACCATGATGACCACAAGTCTGGTGTACCGGATGCTACGCATAAGGACATCTGGTGAACGAATGTCCACGGATGAGGGGAATGGGATATCCTGAGAGTCCAATGGGACCCTCACCAGGACCCACCGGAGGAGTTGCACAAGTATCCACAAATTTACCATTCCATACCCCAACCCCATATCATGCTTTTCTAGGTAATCAAGCAACGCTATCAATTGCGTATTTCTATATTTGTCGAATCCATGGGAATGGGCCAAGACAATGCCCCAATATTCAGAAGTATTCAAAAGTACTGAATAATATGCATTGTGAGTTTTGCGCATCTACCACACATGCTACAAATCAGTGTAGAGCATTGGATGAACTTGCAGATATACTGGATCGAACATCATTCAAGGTGAATGAAACCCCTCAGGGACCGAGAAGAGATTGAGGAGGTGGAGCTAGAGGAGATTTCATAGGAGGAAGGACTAGGGGAAGAGGACCAACTATGTGCTACAATTGTGATGATCAAGGCCACATGGCTAGAGATTGTCCTCATCCAAGGTGACCATGGTGTTATCACTGCAGAAACAATGGGCATGCAACTGAAGACTGCCCAGAACTAATTGCAAAATGGGAAGATCAAGTACGTCAACCAGGAACTAACCTCATCAGTTCAGAGATAAAGAGATTTATTAGAGGACAATTTCGCAACCTTAATATCGTTACTCGAGGAGGGGAAAATACTGGTGCAGATGCTGATAATTTACCTCAGATCTAGAAAGAGGCACCTAAGGAGGATAGGTATGATCCCCTAAAACATAAGCTATTCTTTAAAAATTCCATAGAAGTATTTAAGAATATCTTCAACCCTGAGATGCAAGAGAAACCCCCTCAACCTATTGTTTACCCATAAACCCCCGCGCAAGTCCCTGCTTCACATCCTGCACCCAGAAACCCTATAGTCCCGATGAGACAACCAGAGTAGTCACAAAATGTAGTTGACCTTTGGTTTCAGTTATTTTATGATATTCTTGAGAATGACCAGTTGACAGAAAAGTTGCGCAATGCACTATACCTAGTCCTAGGAACTAAAGAATCTCTAGAAATGAGAATAAGGACTAATCTTCCTGAGAAGAATACTCAGAGAGTACAAAGAAGGAAAGTATGAACTAGAAAAGAGTTTAGATTAGAAGCCCAACTACATGAGTTTGAGATTAATGATGTCATGTTAGATCTAGGATCTGATGTTAATATACTTCCTAAAAATACTTGGGAAGCATTAGGAAAACCCCAGTTGACATATTCCCCAATCCAGCTAATAATGGCCAATTAATTTTTTATTTTTCCAATAGGAAGACTGGAGAATGTGGAAATAGATGTTGCGGGAGTGAATATTGTAGTTGATTTTAAGGTGATCGAAATCATGGGGGATAAGGACCCTTATCCCACACTAATTGGTATTGATTGGGCTTATGAAAACTATGTGGTGATTGACCTAAATAAATACACGATGAAATTTGAGGCAGACAAAATAAAAGTAGTTCAACCCTTGGATCCATATGTAGGCCCTCGATACACGCAGCCAACAGACAACAATATGGAGGGAGAAGACTTGGATCAGTTGTACACTGTAATAGTAGGAATGAGAAAAGACTACATAAATCCTACTGCTGATGGATCAGTAATTTAGAGGAGCATATAATTAGTGGACAAAGATTCAGAACTGGCATTTGACAGTTGGCAGCAAGGTTCATATGAAATATTTTCAAGAAGATGCGCAATTGTCAGAGAAACTAGATGGATTGGAACTGAGGTCAAAGAACACTCGATATATGATGGTACCTCAGAACTTGATAGTTTTCTGGTCAGCATGGAATAAAATATAGCAGAGGATCAAAGGATCTCAGTGTTGAATTTATCCCCCCAGGACACCCCTGTCAGATGGTGGACTAATCACAAAGCCCTAGTTGAGAACTGGGATGATGTGAAGCAAGCTATCTGATATAGATTTCAAGATAAGGAGCATCTAGAATCAAATATGCAGATGAATTTCCAAGTTGTGCAACTGTTCAATGGACAGTCTGATCCTAAAGAACATATTGAATAATGTGTGAGACAGTGGCAAGTTGCGGAAATACCACCTCGCTTGTGGTTTCAAGTACTTCCCCATTCACTAGGTCCAATTCCGAAATCTTGGTACACACATGAAGAAACCATAAGAAAGACCAGCCACTAGAAAACATTTGTAGATCAATTTTGCAAGGACTTCTTGTTTACAATTAAGTGCCCTGAGCTTAAAGTAGTCCTGCAAAGAATTAAAGAAATCGTTTTTACAGATACTGGTGAACGGAAATCAGACCTAGTGGTATGTGCAAAGCATAGCCAAGAAATTCAATCTAACCTTCACCTAAACTTGAAAAAGAGACCTATAGAAATCTATAAGATTGAGAAGGATTTGGAAAACCGAATGATTTAGAAGAATTGAGAAACTTAGCCATTAAGGAAATAGAAGCAAGCATAGAAATACAAAACATTATACCTAGCCAAACTGATGGTTCTTATAATTATCCATTAAAGTTGTGCAAAGTCGATATAGGGACCAAAAAACAACCTAAGATAGCTATGGTAGGATATTAATGGGATGATCAAACTAGCCAATAAATACATAGCCTATTGTGAGAGTATGATGACTTGTTACCAAAGGCATTTCCAGACTAAAAGGGATTAAAGGAGATATGGGAGAGATGAAAATTGAACTAAAACCAAGATCAAAGCGTGTAAGGAATATATGATATCGCCTTAACCCCAAACTGAAAGAGAAGGTTAAGAGGGAAATAGACAAGATGCTAGAAGCTGGACTCATTTTTGCAGTGGGAGAAGAAGAATGGTTTCGACCAATAGTCATCCAGAGAAAGAAAGGCACATAGGACATTAGGGTCTATGTAGACTACAGAAGCCTTAATTCTTCATGTGTGCATGACCCTTTCCCAACACCTTTTACTGTTGAGGTGATAAAACAAGTTGAGGGGAAAGAATCTTACTCATTTATAGATGGATTTTCTAGGTATCACGAAGTAAGGATTACTTAAGAAGACAAAAATAAGACCACATTCATAACATAATGGGGGTCATTTTCATATAATGTGATTCCCTTCGGCCTAAAGAACGCCTATGCATTTTTTTCTTGGATTTTAATAAAAACCTCCGAGAATTCATCCACAAGTTTATAGAAGTTTATATGGATGATTGGATGATATAAAGTCTGATGAAGGAACATGTAGCGCTATTATGTCTGATGTTTGATAGATCTAGATAATTGCAGATATAGTTAAACCTCATAAAGTGTATCTTCTGTGTGCCACATGGAAATTTGTTAGGCCACATAGTATTTCGAGAAGGAGTACCGATAGACCCAACCAAATTTGCAGTTATTGTGAACATGCCTCCACCTACGAGCGCTAAGCAATTGTGCTCCATGCTGGGGCACACATGGTAACATGGTATTATTGTAGGTTTATCAGAAGATATGCAAACATTACTGCACCTCTAGAAAATCTACTAAAGAAATCCGAAGTGTTCCAATGGACTCCAGAGTGTGATAAAGCATTCGATATCCTGAAGGAAAATCTTAGCACAACACCTATTATGATATTCCAGAACTAGGAAAATGAATTTCATGTGAATGTAGACACATCAACTATTTCCTTGGGATCCATCTTAGCACAACCAGGAGATGGAGCCATGGATCATCCTATCTATTTTGCTATCAGGAAGTTGTTACAAGTTGAGCGCAACTATACAACCACATAAAGGATTGGATTAGCTATGATTTACGCTCTACATAAGTTTAGACATTATTTGTTAGGATCTAATTTTAAGTTGTTTACTGATCATTCTGCATTAAAATATCTAGTTAACAAACCTGTTCTGGAAGGAATAATTTGTCGATGGTTGTTACTGTTTTAGGAATTTTCATTTGAAGTGATCATTAAACCTGGAAGATGAAATGTAGGACCCGATCACCTGTCTAGATTAGAGTCAGGAAAAAGTGGCAGAGTAGTTGATGATCAAATCCCAGATGTAGACCTGTTTTAGGTTGAGTCCATACAAGTATACATGGAAGACATAGCAGTATTCTTAAGTACATGATCCTACCCAAAAATGTACTCCGCAACTCAGAAACGTCATATGGTGCTTAGAGCAACGAACTATCAATTTATTATGGGGAAATTGTATAAGTTGGGCCTATATAATATCCTCAGGGGATATTTTGATAGCCTGGCCATCGTCCCCAGACTGTCGTCTCCTACCTCACGCCATCCCCCTGAACCGCCCTTGTTCGAACCTCCCCTTGCACCAATTCCTATATCTGCTGGGATGATTGCGGGGGAACCACCTCCGTGCTAGCCTCGAAGCACCGAGAACCAACCTCCGAACTCTTTCCCTGACACTCAGCTTCGGGAAACCTTGGCAATTCTATTTGGCTTGGTCTTCGAACTCCGCTAGGGGGTGGAGGATCTCCAATTTCGTCTGCTAGCTGTGGACGAAAAGATAGCAATCCTACTCCAGCTCCTTACTTCTCTGCAAGAAGCCATCCCCTCGGACCTCACCGGTGAGGCTACATCGGCGGAACCTGATGGTGCAACCAATGAAGGAGATGTCCAGGAGCATAACTCAGCAAGAAATGAGCAACATAATGACAGGCTTGAGGATAAGGCGAAGGAGATGGACACAGGACATGACGCGAAGCAGGATACCCCGCCAGCTGTCGGGAGGATCGAGGGAAGCGTGGACGCGGTGAAGCAGTGGGCTGATCAGATGACTTATGTCGAGGAGGAGCCATGGTCCGAGGCTGTCCATGTCACTTGGCCAGACTACCTGTCACATGTCTGAGGTCACTAGAACTTTTCCAGTCTCTTTAGTGTCTCTACTTTTTAGTTGTTGTCCAGTTAGTTTTGAACAGTTCACTTGGACTATCACACTTTTTTATGTTTGAATTCCATGCTGGCTGGATTGGTTTCCCCTCTGTTGGGGCAGTCCAGTAACTACAACAGAGAATATTCTGTGTACTCTGTATCTCTTTTTGGTCCAGGAAGGCCCTTTATATATAATATTACTAACTTACAAAAAAAAATTATCCTCAGGGGATGTGTCTTAGATCATGAAAGACAAGACATATTGTGGGAGTGACACAGTGGAGTTATGGGGGGTCATGTTGGAGGAAAGGCCACTGTGCAGAAAGTCCTCCAAGCTAGAATATGGTGGTGTTGAATTAATGACAGGGGGGGTGAATCAGTAATAGAGAAATTCAATCCTTTTTAACCACAATATGCAAGTGTTATATCAATGTATCATTATCATCCAATAGTTGCAGAGTAAATAAACAATGAACACATTAGGGGAAATTTGGTTGAAAAATGGTCCTACCAACCCTAATACAAATTCCATGTCTTCATGTATTAGCCAATCGAAATATTCTAAAATTTAAAAGAGTTGCATGTCTTAAACAATTTTTTATTATATAATTTGGAGATAGTCACATTTTTTTAATAATATATTGTGTATACTCTACACGTAATCTCTGCCCCGGCTGCCCAAAATTCAAAATTGTCTTGGTTATCGAGCATCGAATTAATGTTCTATCCCATTATCCAATAATTATAATAAATGAAGGAAACATTTTATTGAATAAATATTAATGCATTTACACACTTCACATTACAAACATTATTTGGCGCATTTTAATGCATTGAGGTCAGCTGGGACGGAAGTAAAATACCTATATGCGCTTGTTCAGAGGTTCATAGGTTGCAGAAAGGTGCACTGAAGGAGCATAATTTACTATCTAGAAATCCACACTCTGTTGTTGAGATGAGGAAGATTCATTGTCACTACCATACAGGTCGAGGGTTACTATAGTCCTAGTAGATGTTGCTTGAGGGTTTGCTAGGGTTTTTCCAGCTTTGAAAGGAGGTCTGAGGTGTCATTCCATCCCTAGAAACCCTTGTGAGGAGGGTTGAACCTTGCAATTGCTTCCTGGGGAAGGGTCGAACCCTAGATCTATCAGCATAGTGAAGACCAAGGACAAAGGGGAGCTGATAGAAGGACAATGAGGGCATTCTGAAGGACTGGAGTTTTTCTAGGAGTCCTTTAAGCACAGGTTCATTTGTTTATTGTTGTGGTAGATACTAGGGTTAACTATGGTGTATTTATGTTACAAACTGCTTCTATAATAACAAACAAATTGCGGGTAATTGGATTATGTGACCAAATTCAGCCATAGTTACCAAATTCGGCAGAATCGATGAATTAAATTTGAAAATTTTCCAATTTGGTCGATTCGGCTGAATTGTTTGCCCCCCAAAAATCCTAGCATTGTGTTTGATTATCATGTGTTCGTCTCTTCCTTTGTTGTGCTTTGTGGATGATTTTCTTTATTTGGATCTCATGGTAGCCATTTTTCTTGAACACATCAAGGATATGTTTTATTACTTAGTCCAAGTGTTCTTCATTGGAAACATTCAAAACTTGAGTTGCAATAGTAATGATTATGCCAATCTTCTGTGTAGGATGATAGTGAGAGTTATCATTGAGATATCTATTAGTATGTGTCTTCTTTCGATAAAATTGATGGGACATAGAGATATCATATTTCTTAGAAGCCAAGACATCCAGAAAAAGGTAGTCGACCAT
>ML780191.1:277362-293197 GCA_009831015.1 Picea engelmannii | reverse complement strand
CATCATCAGAGAGAAACCAACAAATAATACATTTGGTGTGGTTGAAGATGAGATAGTGAACCATGTGATATAAATAAAAAAAATTACTTTTATTAACTAACCCAAAACCCTAGGGAATGGCGATCTCAAAGACAAACCATAACAAAAGGATTAACCAATGAAGAGGGTTAAGGAATAAAAACAAACAAATAAACAACATTAATTAAAGAAGAAAAAATTGAGGCTTTATTTTTCAGATGACAAGTTTCTAAGTGTTATGATAGTTTCCAACTGTCATCTCTATTTAAGGTGTTACTGAGTTTTTCAATTTCAACTGATTCTATTATTCAATGTTTGATTATGTTATCAACTTTGGAAACACCATTTGTTCCTTCATTTTGAATACAATGCATAATGTTTGATGACTCTTTTGTAAGAGTTGATCTTTGGACATGATTATGATTGATATCTGTATAATTCTCCTTTAACCTAACATGAAATGAGAATCTAGTTTATCCAATCTAGTTTTTCCAAAGCCCTAAAACCCTAGGGATATTACACATGTTTACTAGGGTGTCCATCCAAAAATGTGGAAAACCATCCCTAGGTTTCATTGGAGTAATTGGTTTCAATCCCCGTGGAATAGGTGCACTAGTTTAGACAAACATATTTATTGAACTTACTTGAGTTTTTCCTATAACTGTGCTAGTATTATAGGGCGTCCTTTAATACTCCTCCAAGAGGTTATGAGTTCAAACTCATAAATAGTTATCCTGAGATGCTTTTTGTACAGTAAAGTCATTAAAGTTATCAGGCTCCAATGCAATAGAAAGGAGCAAGCTAATCATGGAGCATTCTTCCCTTCTAGGCAATTCTTTGTCATCATGTCAACTCTTAGTGTGTTACCTTTTTAAGACCTGCAGTTACATTTTCTCTCAGCTTGGTCTCTTGAAATACTACATTCATGCATGCTTTATGGCCACTTGTACCATCGATGGAAATAGGGAATGGTCTAGGTAGTGGCAAATAAGTATCTTGAGGCAAAGGATTTGGTGCAACTGGAACAAATGAGGAACTATTTGCCATCAATTATGTAACGTTCACTCCATTTGGCTTCCAAGTTGGTCCTACAAGATAATCCCATTAATCTTGACACAACAAAACTCCTTTAAATATTTTTTCCCCCTCAACACTAATTGCTATCATTTCTCTTGTTGCTAAGATAAATAAGTAGATTTGTCCAAGGAATGTGCCTACTATCACAAACTCATCATTGCTGCCAAATAGAAGTATGAAAAAATGACTTTTAGGAGAATCCCAAGGCTTTGTTGATCCTGCTGATGTAAAAAAACACCTGTGTCATATCTAAATATTATAGACTGTGGTTTTATAACTTATTTCCATCCAGTTTCAAGCCCTATCCTACCTTTTTAAATCCCTATTTCATCCGTATCCTACCTATTTTTTTCTAATTCAAGCCCTATCGCTACTCCCTTTCTAATCAATTTATGAAATTATTGTTCCTTGTTGTTCTTTCCAGTTATAAGGATGTTAGGATTTTTTGGGTAGTGTTTGTTGATTACAGAGGTCTTGTAGCTCCTATTTTTGGATTACGTATTTCAGCCTAACCTTTCTAAAATCCCCAAGAAACAAACCTAAAAGATAGGGGGATTAACGATCCTTGTTGTTGTGTTCACTGCAAAGAAAATGATGAATCTCTCTCACTCATTACTTCCACTTGTTCATGAGGTATAGGATGCTACTTCATTTATAAGGAGATTTCATTTTTCTTCTATGATGGTTCTCATTGTGGAACAACCTTTGATGCTCGAGCATATTTATACATTAATGGATGTAAGGGGAAAGGAGTCTTGAGAAGTGTTTTGAATTTGTTGCTTAAAAGTTTTATGTTGAAGGTGGATTCATAAGAATAAAACATTTTTTCAAGAGTTGATTTCAATGTTTAAAGAAATGTAGCAAGAATGAATATCACAATACTACAGAGTAACAAACTATCCTTCTTGTTCAATTATGTTGTTTACATTGTTGTTCAGTGTAGAATTGATATACTCTTGTTTAATTCAGTTGCTGATGATTTTATTTGATTCCCATACAACAATCCCATAAAAGGAAATATAGGAATTCCATTTTAGTTAATTTGAAATGTTGTTGAATTGAATTTCTTGTTAACTTTTTCCTATGGATACTTTGTTTTTTTCTTGCAGTGAAATGGGCACTCGTAGATCTTCAGGAAAGATGGAAACTATTATAGTTGATAATGAAAAGGATGAAATGGGTAAGTGGATCATATCTCGGATCACATTCGAGAATGGCGGAGTTAAAAGAGTTTGATAAAAGTACCAGTCCCACCGACTTTCCTACTGGAGTGGTTCCTTAAGTCTTTGGTACCCCAGTTATCCAATGACGTTGCAACGTCGAGAGTGTTTTCTGAGGAAGAGGCGATAATGAGAGCTCAACAACTTGAACTGATATACTCTCAATCTGGTTTACTCTATGAAGTTTTTCCAGATGCGCCACAGTGTATCCTTGACAAGGCCAGATAGAAGTCTAGAACACATGCCGATGGTATAGTTGGTTCAGCACAAGCAGAGCCCACTGAGCAGCTGTCGAATCAATTGCAACAATTTTCAATACAACAGACAGTGGCTAGCCAAACCTCTATTTCGGATGCTCCCCCTACTCAAACGTCAGAGGTACACAAACTCGAAGGCCAACCAACAGCCTAAAGGGAAGAAAAAACAACGAAACAAGAAGGGTAAGGGGGATAAGAAACCACCAACAATGTTGGCTGGGGAAACACAAAGAAAAGAAAGTCGAAGTATCCATGTAACCTTTGCAAAAAAAACCATCCGACCCACTTGTGCCCTCAGCTTGCGGAGGCCTAGAATTTATTAGCGTAGCAACAACCTGTTGTGTTAACGAACCCATTTCCACATGGGAAAAAATTGACTCAAGCTTCTTCGAGTGTGGATGGGGGTAGTCAGGGACCCTCTCTGTCTTCTAGAAATATCTCGACCATGAACGTTTATATGTTGAAAGGTGACACCCACATAGCAACTAGGGCACATGACTACAGAATGCCAAACACTGCTGAAAAGGGTAAAGAAGATGAAAAACTGTCAGTTCCTCTCTAGATTGAGAAGACGATGGGAGAAACAATGACACACATCCCAAAAGGGGTGTTCAAGAAAGGTTCACATAATACAAATGCAAGGGCCACCCAAAACTTCTCCGTGGTGGAGGATTTGTCACAAACTCCTTGCGTGATGTCCCCTTTGGAGGTCCTCCAGAGCTTCCCTTCACAGAGAAAGGATTTGTTAGCTGCCTTAGGATCCGTTGAGACCTATAATCCAGGAATGATCATGCTTGATACGACCGACTTGAAACCTCGTCTCCCATACCATGTTGCATTTCATATAGTAGTGGCTCAGCCCACAAAATATTTTACCCGGAATATTTTCCGCACGGTGGTTGATGAGGGTGCCTCGACTTGCGTGATGTCATTGGCGTGTTGGAAGGCCATTGGCCAACCCGTTTTGTATTTGTGACCTACTCTTCTTACTTCTTTTGACAGTTCTTCTTTCAGACCACATGGAATCACCCATTCTTTCCCCATGCAGTTAGGAGGGAAGATCGTGTCTGTCAAAGTTGAAGTGGTCGATGTGCCTCTCGACTACAACCTGTTGTTAGGAAGGAGTTGTACATATGCAATGCATGTAGTGGTTGACACAGTTTTTCGGGTCTTGTTGTTTCCACATGAGGGTCGAATCGTAACCATTGATCAATTGTCTTTCTCTAGGCCTGACCCTTCATCTAGGGAATCCACAGTCCCGATGATTGATAAAACTCAGCCCGACGTCGTCAACGTGGGGGTTAGTTTGTGCCCACCTTTTATAGGTACTTTCGATTACCCACCTCCTTCCATCGAATCCAAGCTCATATCGGTTGTTCTCGACGAGCCTAGGGATGAAATCTTTCAAGTTTCGTCGTTTTGTACAACTTACTTTAATGATCCGTGAATTCTTCCTTCCCCATTAGCCACGATGGAAGGGAGAAGGCTTCCTGGCATGTCCATGCCCTTGTCCACGACAGAATTTGCATACATTATTGTCCAACAAGCTTCAACCGACCCTAATCTGAAGCCCACACAAGAGTTAGATCCAGTTCTCAAGCCTATCTGGGCTCAAGGTTCCCTCACCACTATTGATTATTTAGACTTTTTCTTTTCCTCTAATGAGGAAATTATAGAGGCATTGACCGGTCCGAACAGACCCTGGGATGATCTCCATCATAGATCTTATTTCCTCCCAGATTTAAGAAGAATAGAGGTAGGAGAATTCATGTTGACTATGACTGGAGATAGGCCTTGTCCTATTAATCCTATGGCTACGCACGTAGTTTATGCCGAGGGTAATATGGAAACCATCACTGAAACGATACCTATTGACATCTCCAGAACCCCTGGCGTCGTGGAGAATGTCTTCGTTGGAGTGGACTGATCCCCCGAGGAGATTCAAATATACACAGATTTATTTAAATAATTTCGTGACATTTTTGCCTGGTCTTACGAGGAAATTCTAGGCATCGATCCAAGAATCGTCGAACATGAACTAACGACTTATCCCGACGCCAAGACGGTTCGAAAGAAGCTTCATCCGGTTAATCCTTAGAAAGAAACATCTATTAAGGCTGAAGTAGAGAGACTTCTCAATGTTGGTGTCATCTACCCCATTCAGTTGACTCAATGGGTGTCAAATATCGTTTCGGTCAACAAAAAGCAGGGAACGATTCGCGTGTGTATGGTCTTTCGTGATTTGAACAAGGCCTGTCCAAAGGATAATTTCCCCACCCCATTCATTGATCATATTATCTATGAATGTACAGGCTCTAAGGTCTTTTCTTTCATGGATGGTTTTTCGGGATACAACCTGATACAAATAAAGCCCGAAGACCAACATAAAACAACTTTTATCTGTCCGTGGGGCACGTTTGCTTATCGTAGGATGCCTTTTGGCCTAAAGAATGTTGGAGCCACTTTTCAGTGGGACATGTCTTTTTATTTCCACGAAATTAGACATATATTCGAGGCTTATCTTGATGATTTACCATCACGATCTCATAAGAGAGTTGACCATCCCATGCACCTCTAACTAATCTTTGAGCGATGTTGCTACTATCAGATTTGCTTGAATCCAAACAAATGTAGTTTCTGGGTGACGCCGGCTCATCTTCTAGGTTTCATAGTTTCAACAACAGGGATCATGGTCGATCCTCTGAAGATTGAGATGATAGTACATTTTCCTCCCCTATGCACAGTCCCTGAGCTTCAAAGCTTACAGGGTAAAGAGAAATTTCTTCGGCGTTTTATTGCAAACTATGCCGAAATCACTAAAGGGTTCATGTGTTTACTGAAGAAGGGAGTCCCTTTCCATTGGGATGAAGCCTCTCAGCGCTCTTTCAAAGCGTTGAAATGTGCCCTTACATCTACCCCTTTGCTCCAGCCTCCCAATTATAATAAATATTTATTACTGTATTTGGCCGCTGCAGAGTCGACCATCGGTATGGTCTTGGTTCAAGAGGATGAACTTCTCGAAGAGCATGTGATTTATTACCTGAGTCGAGGCCCAGTTGGACCATAACTCAACTACTCTCATGTTGAGAAGCTTGCATTGGCAGTAGTGCATGCTGTCCAACATTTCCATCATTATATTCTGCTTCAAAAGACCACCGTCGTTCCTGTTGTGAATCCATTTCACTATGTGTTGACACGACGCGTCATCAACAAAAAGATCAGTAGATGGATCGTTATCCTCCAAGAATTTGACTTGGATTTTGTTTCCGCAAAATCCAAAAAGTCACTGGTCTTTGTGGAACTTATCTCAGAACTTCCAGTCCAATCAGGTGATGTTACGCCCGAGGAATCACCGATTAAAGGATATCTTTTTCTGATTTCATCTTTGGACCCCTAGTATGGAGATATACTAGTCTATATCTAGACTTTGAAGTGCCCCACCTCTGCTCCTCATGATGAGCGTCGACGTATACTCCATCAGGAAAAAAAATATCTCATACTCGATGATACTTTGTATCATCGAGGTGTAGATTGCATCCTCCATCGATGTCTCACTCATGAAGAAGTGAAAATTGTTTTTAATGACTGCCACACCAGAGCATGTGGGTTCATTTTTATGGGTTGGCAACAACCCAAAATATTCTATGAGCCGGTTAATTTTGACTGACGTTAATCAAGGATTGCGTTGAATCGATCGAGAAGTGCCACCCATGTCAGATCTTCTCTCGAAAGATGAGGGCACACCCCGCTCCCATGTTTCTCGTCATTACAGTTGGTCCCTTCACCAAGTGGGGGATTGATTATACTACATGCCACCCAGCTTTAGCCAGGGGGCATCGTTATATCATTGTATCAGTAGAATACTTCAAAAAGTGGGTCAAAGCTATGCCAACGTTCAATAATGATGGTGAGACAACAACTCTTTATTTTCAATCAGATAATAGCAAGGTTCGACATCCCGAAGGAGATTGTCACTGACCATGGCAGTCACTTTCAGAACAAAATGATGTCTGAGTTAACATCAAAGATTGGGTTGAGGCAAGAGAATTCATCACCCTAATACCCACAAGAGAATGGTCAGGTGGAGGCTGTGAATAAGTCCCTCAAGAATATTCTACAATGAACAATCAATTCTGCCAAGTCAAATTGGCATTTGATGTTGTACTCGGCATTATTGTCCTACCAAACGTCTGTAAAGATTGCCACCGGTTTCTCACCTTTTCAACTCGTTTATGGGCTGGAAGCAGTCTTTCCTATAGAGTTTCAGATCCCATCTCTAAAGCTGGCAGTACAGTTATTTCCAGACACTTCACCTCTTGAGGAACACTTATTATATCTCGAGTAGATCGATGAGAAATGTCGTGATGTAGCCTTGGCCAATGAGGCTCACAAGCAACGAGTCAAGTGTCAATATGATCGGTTCATCCATCCTCAGATTTTATCCGAAGGCAACCTTTTCCTAGTCTAGGACCAAGATAAGGATCCCCTGGGGGCAACCAAGTTCAAACACATGTGGTTCAGACCTTTCATCGTGAAGGAGGTATTAAAGAAGGGTGCTTATCATCTGGTTGAATTTGAGGGAAATGCTTTGGCAGAGGCTAGAAATGGACTCTACCTCAAGAAGTATTACTCATAGGTGGGATGCCTTGGGTGACTTCTTGTACATATGTATAGTTCTTATACAGTTAGTTTTTGTCTTTTTATTTTATAGACGTGTTGTTATTTATGTCGTCTTTTTTCACTGTGGCAGATGTCAAGTGAATCATATGTGTTCGTTGGGTTCGTGGATGACACTAGCTGACACACTCGGAGGCTTTCTTCTGCAGCTTGGGGGATATTCACACCTCAAGGCGAGTGGCTATCTTCTAGAGGTATCTGTTTATGTGACGCCACAAACAATGTCACCGAATACAACACAGTAATATAGTTTCTTCGTGACACTTTGTCACATGGTATCTCTCACCTCCAGGTCTACTTAGATGCTCAGCTGGTTGTGTCCGAGTTAAATGGGGTTTACCACGTTTATGATCCTACTCTACACTAACAATTCCTTAGGGTATGTCTCTTAGAACGATACTTTGATTACATTATGTATATCCATGTTCCTAGGAGATTGAGTCAAATGACAAATACTCTAACTAATCAAGTATTAGATTGGAATATTTCACACACATAAAAAGAAGCACATACATACACATGTACATACATTTGTAAAAATTTGATCCATAAGACATAAAATATGTAAATACACACATATATATCAAAAAGTCTCATAGTACATAGGTGGGTGCGAATGCCTAAAAAATAATATGTCTGGTATACATCGCGAGGCTTATGCCCTCAAAAATATACAAAAGAGTGCCCTCGGCATGTAAGTGGTCCACCCTAGCTAAGAACAGGGCCTATTGGCCATGTCATAGTGAACGAAGATGTTTTCCAAATGTCGAAAGAGTTGGACCCAGGTTTGTGGCACCCCAACTACGTGGGACTGCATTGATGGCGGGAGATCCTCGATCTCGGCCATGTGAACTGTACGAGTGAGAACGGTGAGGTTCTGCTCCACCCATCTCAACACCCTCTCAGCCTCTCTGGCTGGAGGTCCCCTTGCTACTGTTGCTGGTCCGACGACTGTTGTTGGTGCTACCTCTAGTCGAGGACATCGCCTGGTCCTCGTGAAGTCTGCTGGACGCATTGGCCCCACATCTGTACATAACAGATACATAGTTGTCAGATACTCTAGTGCATATAAAAATGATATATATAAAAAGAAACTAAAAAAATAAATAAACTTTAAAAAGAATGTACCTATCTCTCCTCATGACGTACGGGCATGTCTGGATCTCTGGAAAAGTTGATTATGGCATAGGGGTAGTCCTCTATGGGCGTAATATGTCATGCCCACCAATCAAAAAGCGTATTGTCAAAGGCATATATGGTCCTTCCTCCCCCCTGTCGCGACAACAATGCCGCCCACCTACACACTGCCGGGAAAGAGGCCACATGCCCCCATACTGTCTCTCGTGGAATCATGTTGGGTGCCCTCTCAAAGAAGAACGAGCACAAAATGGTACCGAACCCGAAGTTTTTGTTACTCCACCCACGACACTCTATAAGTTGTCTCTTCATGCAATCAAGCATGGTCGTGCTCCAGTCGAACACTCATGCTTTCAAGAACTGCAATACAAAATACATGTGCACCTGGGAGGCCTGATGTAAGGCCCCAGATCCAGTCATCCGTCCAATGAGTAAAACTATCACTTTCAGTGATAGGTTGGTGATATTGTGGATTGGCACCTGAGAAACTACTTTATCAGTGCCGGTCTCACAATGTAGTCCGATCAGCTTGACAATGTTATGGGGCCCTAGGGGACAAGAATTCAAGTTGACTGGTTCCCCTCTCCTAGAGAGGCCAGTCATAAATTATATGTCTTCAGTCATTGGAGTCAACAACTACCCCTCAAGCATAAACGCCTCAACGTCAGGATGCCAATAATCCACCAAGGTATTCAACAGCCTGGGTTGTGCCCTCATGAGTGTACACCGAAAGAACTTCCATAACCCACATTGTTTCAATGCGGCGACTACAGCAGGGTCCTCTTTGACCAAGATATCAATATCTTCATGCTCCCTCTCTCTCCAGTGGACATACATCCTATCAAATGACAAGTTCATGGAGGGAGTTAGGTCTTGTTTTTTCATTTTTTCTATGTTAATGAGGGTGTACACGGATTGTATTGGAAACAGTCGCGTATGCACGTGGGTAGATTGTTTTCTACCCAAGGGCATACGCGGGCTTTCCTTGGACAACCCACGTACATGTAGGGCCGCCCCTTTTAAAAAGTGCACCCCCTCAAAAAAAATAAAAGAAAAGCATAAGGGAGGTATTGAAATGAAAGGGGGGTTGATTTGTACTTACTTCGTCCAAGCGGAAGTTCGTTTCGTCCTCTGAAACTCCCGAAATCAACTCTTTTAGCAAAGGGGTGTTTTTAGCTTTTTGGTTAATTCTCAATTTGCAATGGTGAAAATTAGCTGTCATCTTCTATTTATAGACTTTTTTTTCCTTTTTGCCACTTTTTCGAACCCTTTTGTCGTTTTTTATGGCTTGAAAATCATTTAACATGGTTCTTGAGTTTATCATTGGATGTTACAATACACTTCACTTTTTTGGCTTGGAAATGTTTTTGGGAGATAGGTCACTTTTAAAGGTCCTTTGGTAAAAGTCATTTTCCCAACTTTTTTCATTTAAGTTAGGACTCCACCTCCACTTTCTGCATCTCGTTGTCTTTTCCACTTTTCCATAGGATCGATCCCACCAAAATGTGATATGGAACCATCATTACTTATTTAGAAGTGTCGTGGTAAGGTGGTAGGGACTACCTCTACATGGATTCCCTAGGTAGATCCTGGTTGCATTTTGGTGTTCATGTCGTCATTAATGACTTTAGGCTCAGGAGTCCTTTTAGTCCTACCATGATTACGAGATTGAGCCTCATACACCTGAAGTGTCATCTCCCTTGGTCTCACCCTCGGGACTCCCAAAAAAGAGTCTTCTTTAAGCCCTTTTCAGACTCTCTAAACATGAAAAGATTGTCGAGCGATCTTGTTGTCCTTCAAGCTCGCCAAACTAAAAATTGAAGGCACGTCTGTCCGGCGGTAGTTTACCTATTTTTTGGTCTGGATGGTCAATTGTATGAACAAAGGTATACTCTAGGAACTTCGGTTCGCTAGAAGAGTGTTCGTAGGTAAAATTTTAACCCTTTTTCAGGCCAGAGGCACTAAATTTACGAAAAAGGAACCCCCATGGAGTCCATAGTTAAGCTCTTTTCAGACTCAAAATTGAAAAGATCGCTGAGTGACCTTGTTCTTTCACACTCGTTAATTGGTCCAGAAGAACATACGATACAAAATCTATAGTTAAGCTCTTTTCAGACTCCTTAAAATTGAAAAGATCGTCGAGTGACCTTGTTCTTTCACACTAGTTAAATTGGTCTAGAAAAACATCTGCTGGCATGAGTTTACCCCTTTTTCCGGCCTGTATATTAAGGACAAAAAATGTACACCTCGGGAGATTCGTCTCACCGGGAGAGTTCTCCTAAGTAGATTTTATACTTTTTCGGGCTAAGAAGACTAAATCTAGAAAAAGGTTGCAAGTCCATAGTTAAGCTCTTTTCAGACTCCTTAAAATTGAAAAGATTGTCGAGTGATCTTGTCTGTGTCACACTCGTTAAAATTGTTCTGAATAGACGTCTCTTCAGTGCTAGTTTACCCCTTTTTTCGAACCGACTAGAGTATTTTCGAAAAAGTTATCCAAGTGGAGTCTTCTTTTATGTTTTTTCAGACTCTCTAAACGTGAAAAAACCACTGATCTTACCTTCTTTGGGCTCGTGAAAAATACATTGAAGGGGGTTTCATCGTGTCCCGCTAATTGAATTTTCATCTCTGCATCTTTGGCCTAATGCCAGCTCCATGTTGCTCTCAACTGAACCTTTGAAGTATTCCTTATACGAAAGCCTTGTAGCACTTTGCCTCTGCGACCTGACACCTTGACCCATGGAGGAATTTTTCAGAGTGTCCTTTTCCTGCACATGTCTCCTTGATATGAGAATTAGTGTGTTCCTTGCACTTGGGACTAGTATGCTTGTGACACTCATTCCTCCTTTGTAACGTAGCATTCTTTTATTCTTTTTCAAGCTCTTCAAAAATATTGAAAAAGACAAAAAAATCAAATATACCCCAAAAAGAGGATGGGAAATATATTTTCTTTTTCTGGCAGCACAATGAGTCGGCCTTGGATAAAGCAGATTCTTCCATTTTTTTGTCAAGCTTTGGGATCTAATATGACCTTAGGAAGGTGTTCTTGTTACATAGAGTTGTGTCCTCCTTCGTTTGGTTATCCTTCGAAACATATGGAGAGTTTGTGTTGCCTTCTGCATCGTAGGCTTATGTCAACATCATGTTTCCTGAGTCTGATCATCTGTCGTGCTATTGTCCATGGGAAATTTTACCCAACCTGAGTCGACCTTTCTACAGTTTGTCTCTTGACCTCATGACCGACCATCCCAAAAGACCAATCAAGTCCTTGTTTGAAATCAATGAAGTTATCTTCCTGATCATCGAGATCCTCTTGTTTGTTCCTGACGAGCTGTCGAAGACCTCTGGGTAGTGATATCGTACACTCACATTACACTCCTACCCGAGTTTTGAAGATCTTGAAGTACTTGCTCGAGCTATGAAGGCCTCATCTCCCTCCATTAGGCGTCATTTGCTTCTTGAAGATGGATATTATACATGTATATCTTTGATTTGGAGATGTAGATCCATTGTGTATCTCTCACGGCTACACTTTATATAGTTATATGACATGTATCTGTAGTTTATTTGATTGGAAAACATGATTTATTTCATCCCGAGCATGGGTATGCCCACCTCAGAGAGATAATTGTTATTTTTGCAGATGGCACCTCCCGAGCTCTGGTCCCGGGCTCACTCGCTTCGTACGTTGGTTAATATTTGTAATGTATTTTGGCCATCGGATTCTCTTATAACCTCACACATTAGGGGGCATCTGCTATAACCCTAAACTACACCATACATGCATACCTGGCATCAGGCCCTCTTACTTTCTATTTTTGCCAAGCCATCACTGAGCAACTCTTCTTAAAAACACTGTTTTTTAAGATGTACGCACCCTGCACCATTACTGCCTGCATACAGACACTTTTTGCACCACTACATCTCACGTACGAATGCTAGATGCAACATTACAACCTGCGTATACCCACAAATATTGCAAAAATTAAAATGTTGCAAGGAATTCGTTGAGATTACGGACTATTAGGTAGTTTCCCAACTGATCCGCCACCTATAGCCCATCACCCAACCGAATAACCATCCTTTTTTCATATAAAAGGAGGTTTTGGGGTCTCATTCCTAGGCCAAGCATAAGAACAGTGAAACATTGCCCGTTTCACATCCCCTCCTTCCCCCAAATAATTGCAACCACCTTGTGAGATTTGCATAATAATTTCTCTTTCTAGCCCTTTTTCCTCCATCATAAGCCTATGCCATTTCCATAGAAGAAGTGTGAGAGGAGAAATATACGTGGAAGCGTAGTTGGAGCTTGGTGAAGAGGATCCCGGACCAAGTTCGTGGAGCAGTCACCGACCTGGTTGTAAGTAAACATTGTGATATCAATAAAAGGAATACTTTTTCTGTCCTGAAATATGATGTGTCAAATATTTGTATTCAATTTATGTCTTATACTAACATCTAACACATGATTTATATATGAGACACATGTTTGTAGTTTCATGTTTATCTGTTTGTGAATGCAATCCAGCCTTGAGAGGAGGCTTGTAGTCAGCGGAGCTATCGAACGTGAAAAGATCAACACTGGACGCGGAGTAAAAGGTAAAGTTACCTCATCTTTTCACTTTGTCTTTCATGTATTAATCTAGGGTATATTCAGGGTATTTATAAAAGTAGGAGACTTTTAGATAGTTAGATCTGCCTACATGTTGAACCCTAGTGTAGTCCATAGGGGGGTTTTCTCGCTAGAGCACGTAGGCATATATAAGCATGGACATCCGTGAGATTCAGAGAGATATGGTCACGTACATTAAATCTGTGAGTTGCATATTAGTTAGGGAACGAACATCCGCATGCCATAGGGGGACAAAGCGTGGACATCCACATGTAGTAGAAGAAGAAATCATCGATTTGTAAAAAGGGGAAAGAGAATATGTTTATTCCAGGTTGCAGAATCTGAGGAGAGACTACAAGTATGTTTGTTAGAGATCAGATACAACAGGGTTACTACAGAGTTAAAGGTATGTTCATGATTATGTTTCGATATTGCATCTTAGTGGTGTTGTGAAGCATGCTTGATACATGACTTTGTGAGGTTTGGTATATTCCCTATTGGATGTATGATATCTGTTGTAGAGTATGATTTGAGGAAGATATGTTGAGTCACATTACTGGTTATATTGGTATATCTTGTAGTGCATTGCTAGAGGAATTTCTGGGTGTTGTTGGTATATGATCTATAAGATTAGATCTGGTATGTTTGATGCACATGTTGGTGATGCTTTGAGTTGATATGAGTAGTTTTTATTAATGCACATCTTGGTGATATTGTGCATATGGTTGTGAGTTGTCTTGGTGACTAGATCTATCTTGGTTGATGAGATTGATGTGACAGGTTGATTGAGACAGATTGATGTGTCAGGTTTTTGTAACAGGTTGGTGAGATAGGTTGTTGTGACAGGTTGGCAGTGATAGGTTGACAGTGGAAGTGGTTGATTCAGTGGTAGTGACATGTTTTCTACATTTATATTTCAGGGTGGTCAGACGAGGCAAGGATAGGAGGTTGTAGCCACCTTTTGGTTGTATTTAGAGAACATAGGGGATTGTAGCCTCCTTCTGGTTGGAGCCAAAAAAGTAGGGAGTTGTAGCTTCCTTTAGGTTGGAGCCTGAGAAACTAGGGGGTTGTAGCCTCCTTTTGGTTGGAGCCAAATAATTTGTGAGATGGAGTTTCCTTCAGGTTGGAGTCTGAGAAACTAGGGGGTTGGAGCCTCCTTCCATTTGTAGCTGGAAAGTAAGGAAGTTGGTGCTTCCTATGAAAGTACTTCTTAAGACATATAAGAAAATCATTTTTGTTTTTTCTCCCACAATGGGTTTCCACGTAAATATTGGTGTATTGTGTATTTGTGGATGTTTTCTCTATCATTGTTTATTATGAAATGATGGATGATATTGTTCATGATGCAATAATGTATTGAATGCATAAATGATAAACCATTGAATACTACTGATAAATTTAAATAATACATATTGTGATTAAAAGTGGTATTGAGTGATCATACTGATTCACCCCCCCCCCTCAGTATTCCAACACTTGGTATCAAAGTAGGTCCTTTAGGAATAAGTTTAACCATTGGAAGGTAGATCACGGAGAGCAACATTTTGTATAAAAATGGAATACCACATTTCAATGGTCAGAATGGTCAGGAGTATGAAATGTGGAGTATCAGGATGAAAACCTTTTTATAGGAAAAAGGATATGATGTTTGGAAATCAGTTGTTACAGGATACATCGCTACAAAGAAACCTTCGAAGACTACAACCAAGAAGGAATTTAAAAGGAACAACAAGATAGAAATGGATTTTATCATGAAAGGATTACCTAGTTTAGTAAAAAACAAAGTGGTATAGTGTGCATCAACAAAAGAGCTTTGGGACGGCCTACAAGATATTTACACAAGGAAAGGAACAAAAGAAAATGAAGCAAGTGACAACTCAGATGATGAATAAGCCTACAGAGGTGAGTATTTTTCCTTTAATTGTAAAGAAGTATAACATATTGGAATTGAATGCCCTTATTTGAATATTGAAAGTGATGAGACAAAAAATCCCATTGAAATAGAATAAAATATTGAGATTGAAAAGAAAAATAATCATGAAGCAAATTTCAGTCAAGGAGAAAGAGAACTTGAAAATGAAATAATCACATTGATGATCCAACTTGAAGAAGCAAAGTGAATAGAAGAAGTCATGAGGAACCATATGTTGAAGAAAGAAGAAGAAGAAGTAGAGAAGCTTGAAGAAGAAGTTGTCATGTTGAGAGTAAAAGTTTTCAAGCTTAGTAAGAACATTGAAGAGACAAAAACATCCACATCAACAGTAGAGAATGAAGAGAATCATTCCAAGTTAATAGAAAAGAAGAATGAAGAAAAGAGAAAGAGTTATGCAGAAGTAATCAAAGGAAGGAATCATGGTCAACCATAATCTAAGAAAAATGATAAAGATACATCTTCAAGAAGACCCTTCACATTCAAACCACAAATAAGTTTCAATCATGATCAACCAATGCAGGAACTCAGAAGGAATACACCACAAATAATATCATTCACCCCCAGGTATCAAAATTTATTTTATGGTTATTATTTTTATTGTACTAACTTTGGAAATAAAGTCGCAAACTGCGGAGCATATGGAAGAAATACTCAGGCAATAAGTGCTTATGTGGCTCCTCGCAATATTGAATGTTACAAATGCCACAACTATGGTCATATAGCTCAGAATTGTAGAAGCATGATAGTGCCATCCATGAAGAAACAAACATATATCAGATACACCAATATTTGGAAAAGGAAAGAACGAGAAGAAAATAAAGTGAGAGAAGAACAGATTCCAGAAATTACAAGACTTTACATAGTATGAGAAAGACAAGGAGATCAAGATCATAATGAAGAATAGGTA
>ML780191.1:247049-257966 GCA_009831015.1 Picea engelmannii | reverse complement strand
CATACAATATTCATACCATAGTGTTTCTTGGCTAGTGGTCATGATATCCACTTTCATCATCTTTATCCCTTGGCTATTTCATAGCCCATAACCTGCAGATTAGTCTGTAACACAAACTCATACATTTCTATGCATTATCATCACGTAATTGCATACTATCATCATTTCAATTTGGTCTCCCTATACCGATAAATTAACATCAAAGTTTTCCAGTTAGAATAGATCTCATAATATCCCATAATTCAATTTCGACACCCATTCATAAGATTATCATTTACCCAAAATAGATTGCATCATATCCAACCTCATCTTAATAGCATTTAAACATTCATTAAATTCACATTCTCACAATATGTTGCATCATAAACATCATCATTAATAACATTTAAACATTCGTAAAATTTACATTCATCTAATAGATCGCATTACATACATCATCATCAATAACTTTTAATCATTCATAAAAGTTCATACATTTAAAGTTTAGGTGTATCACTTAATAGTTTCATTGTGACTAGAAAATAAAGTATATAGGCCTCAGGTAATCCTGGATGTCTAAGTCAAAAGGTGGCGTTACATACACCCAACCTTCGAGAAACATGTTCTCGAGGTGGTAAAAAAAAGTGAGGGATAGTCTCCTCGTAATGTCTCAACATCTTCCCAAGTAGCAGACCCTGGACTATACTTGTCCCACTGGACCTTAACTTGGTCTACTAGACGGTTCCTGAGCTGTCGGACTCTACAGTCCAATATGCGTAATGGTTCTACCGTGAGGGTTCCCACGTCCGATACTTGCAATTCCTTCCAATTTAGTTTATGTGATTCATCAGCAACATAATGACGTAAAACAGATACATGAAATATATTATGAGTTTTATGCAAGTGGGGTGGCAGTACGAGACGATATGCAACGGGTCCAATTCTCTCTTGGACCCTGAATGGTCCTATAAATCGAGGTGACAACTTTGTCCCCTTCCCGAACTGTATGGTACTCTTATTAGGCCTGATACGAATGAAAACCTAGTCTCCCACTTCATAACTTCGGTCGGTCCTGTGTGCATCCGCATAGCTTTTCTGCCTATCCTGTGCTTCCTTTAGTCTCTGCCTAATCTGAATCACCTGTTCTTCCATCTATTGAATCAATTCTGGCCCAACTGTTACTCGGTCTTCTAGTCTATCCCAACTCAATGGCGTTCTGCATGGCCTCCCATACAAAGCTTCATAGGGTAGCATTCCAATGGAGCTATGATAACTATTATTGTAGGAAAACTCTACCAAAGGTAGGTACTTCTCCCACTGGGTTTGATTATCCATTACATACATCCTAAGCATGTCTTACATGACTTGATTTACTCTCTCAGTTTTCCCATCTGTTTTAGGATGATAAGATGTGCTTAAGTTCAATTGAGTCCCAATGCTGACTGTAAACTTGTCCAAAACCTAGAAGTGAATCTGGAGTCCCTATCTGAAATGATCTTCTTAGGTATCCCGTGCAAACGGATGACCTCGCTTACAAACACACGTGCCACATCAGTGACATCGTTAGTGTCTCTAACTGGAATAAAATGAGCACTCTTGGTTAAGTTATCCACTATCACAAGAATGGCATTGTGTCTATGGGATGTGAGCGGCAACCCCACAACAAAATCCATAGAGAGCACTTCCCATTTGGACATAGGAACATCATGTGGTTGTAGGAGGCCTGTCGGGTGATGGTGGTCGGCTTTCACTTGTTGACACTCCAGGCATTTGGCAACAAAATGGACTACATCGCACTTCATGCCTACCCAGAAGAAGAGCTTCCTCATATATGCGTACATCTTCTTCACACTCGGATGCGCACAATAAAGTGCTCTATGGGCTTCCTTCAGTATGATGCTTCGAATATCCCCATTCTCAGGGATGTACATCCTTCCTCGATATCTTAACAGTCCGTCTGTTTCCAGACTATATCCTTCATACTTTGGGTCTAATTGCCTCCCGCTCTGGAGGTTTGAAGTAACCTTTAAATACCAACTGTCTCCTGGGAGTTGTGTCAACACATGTTTCCTCAAATTGACCTTTAAGGTTACCAAGGAGAAGATACGTGGTCTCCTACTCAAGGCATCTGCAACCACATTTTCCTTTCCCTTGATGTATGAAATACCAAAATTGTACTCACTCATAAACTCACTCCATCACCTTTTCCTGGCATTCAGATCTCTTTGAGTGGAGAGATGTTTTAAACTTTGATGGTCCGTTTTGAGCTCAAAGCTTTGCCCCACAAGATAGTGCCTCCAAATTTTCAGAGCTAGCATTACAGCTGCCAACTCTAAATCACGAGTCGTGTATAGCTCCTCATTTTTCTTCAACTTCCTTGATGCATAAGCTATCACTCCTCCATCTTGCATTAGCACGACTCCCAACCCTTGCTTCGAGGCATCCGTGCAGACCATGAAGTCCTTTTCCATATCCGGCACTTGTAGAATTGGCACACTGGTTAGTAACCTCTTAAGCTTAATGAATGCACTATCACATTCTTTTGTCCATTCATACCTGACCCCCTTGCGTTGCAAAGTGGTGATGGGTTTCGCTATTTTTGAGAATCCTTCTACAAATCTCCGGTAATAACCTACTAGCCCCATGAATCTTCTCACCTCATGGGCATTTTTCGACACTGGCCACTCCATAATGGTCTTTACCTTTTCTGGGTCCATACAGATTCCTTCGCCGGAAATGATATGACCTAAATAGTGGATCTCTTTCTGGAAGAAGGAACACTTCGACAGCTTCCCATACAATTTGTTCTCTCTAAGGTAGGACAACACTATTCGCAAGTGTTCCTCATGTTCTCTTTCATTATTGGAATAGATGAGGATGTCATCTAGAAAGACTTGTACAAAATGGTCCAAGTACTTCCAGAATACGCCGTTCATGAGGCTCATGAATACTGTTGGTGCATTGGTCAATCCGAAAGGTACGACTACAAACTCGTAATGTCCAAACCGAGTTCGAAAGGCATTTTTTGGGATATCACCTTCCTTAATCCTTAACTGATGATACCCTGATCGCAAATCAATCTTTGAGAATACCGCTGCTCCTTTCATCTGATCGAAGAGGTCATCTATGCGCGGCATCGGGTACCTATTTTTCACTGTAGCATGGTTCAAGTCCCTGTATTCTACACACAGTCGTAAGGATCCATCCTTCTTCTTTACAAAAATTACTAGTGCGCCCCAAGGTGAGACACTGGGCCTTATTAGCCCTAAGTCCAGTAACTCTTTCAACTGCATTTGCAATTCACAAAGTTCCGGCGCTGTCATCCGATACAGAGTCTTGGAGATTGGTTCTGCACCAGGTTTTAGGTCAATAGTAAAATCAAGCTCCCTCTCAGGAGGTAACCCTGGTAACTCGTTCGAAAAAACATATTTAAATTCTGACAATACCAGGTACTGATCCAATGAGGGTCCCTTCCTTTCATTCATTGCTTCCACTACATAAAGTCGACACCCTTGCCTCAAGCATCGCTTAACCTTCATAGTTGATATAAATCATAATGACACTTTTCTCTGTAAACCTTGGATCTCTACTGGTCTTCCTTCATCATCGACACAAAGCACCCTCTTTGCGAAACAATCTACCAAAGCTCGATGAGCTACTAACCAATCCATTCCAATGATTAGGTCATATGCCCCGAGAGCAGTGACGTATACCTTCAACCTGGTAGTACACACTCCCAGGTCTACTATACAATTATCAACACTAGGTCCTACTGCTTGTTTTTCCCCCGAAGCCATCTTGACTTGTTTAAAGTCATCGTGCTCATAGGCTGCCAACCCACTCTTTTCTAATGCAGATGGTGAAATGAAACTATCTGTCACACCAAAATCAAACAAAATCTTAACATTGATATGATTTAGCGTATCTAATGACTCCACCACCATGGATTGATGTTCAGCCTGGCGATTATTAACCGCTGCGTAAATCTGGTGGCTGCTACTTTCTCTCCCCATCGGTGCCTTTCCTTCTCTATGCATGAACCCTGATTGTAACTCTGGGCAGTCGCGCTGGTAATGGGGTTCTCCGCACCCCCAAAAGGTAACACAAGATTGAACCTGTGCATTGTTGTGTGACTGCCTATGAAATGAGTTCCTTCCCCTGGAACCCCTGCCCCTACTCATTGTTACCTGAGATGGTCGTGGACCTGTCTGCACCGTTGGCGATGAACGAGATGCTGCACTTGCTTCCATTGAAATCCCTGCAGCTACTATCCTTGGAGTGACTCTATTACCATATGGCAATGGCCTTGAGCCCCCTCCCCTAGGAAATGTCCTCGGGGCCTTTCCTACGAATCCCGGGCGATGCGGAAATGTCGGTCTTGTACCCCCGGTTAAGTTCATGTGTTATTCCGCATAACGTGCATTTTTCACCGCCTCCGCTACTAAAGACGGTTTCCACATCTGCACCATAGCTCTTATCTTAGGGTTCAATCCATAGATGAAGCAATCTGTCTATTGTTGGTCATTGTCCATATACGAAACATATTTGACCAGTTCCATAAATCTCATCTCATATTCTTCTATAGTTCTGTTTCCCTGTACTAAGGCATGAAATGACCCTACCTGTTGTTCCTTGTAGTATGCTAGTAGCTATTTCCTTCAGAACCTCTCCTCGAAAAGTTCCCAATATACTGTGTCTGGGGTAAGGTGCAGTTGTCTTTCCAGGTTGCCCCACCAGTTCAAGGCATTGTCTCTTAACTGAAAAATGGCGATCTTTGCCTTTGAGTTGGACACATAGTCCCTTAAGGCAAAACACCTTGTCATGCCTTCCAACCATGCTTCTGCGCATTCATTGGCGTGACCCCAGCAAACTCCAGAAGTTTGATCTTCTGTAATTCTCGCATGATGTCTTCAGGTGGAGGTCCTCCCCATAGATCCCTTGATGCTTCTGGATTACCCATTCTAGATAGTGGGGGTTCCACTTCAGTCCCTGCCGGTTGTCGCCCCTTTAAAGTCTCGTTAATGGCTTCCAACGAGCGCAGTATGAGGGCTAATTTGGGCGATGGTGGTGGTGGCACTAGCAGTGTTGGTGGTGCTTGCGACGACTCTCCCCTGCCTCGATTCCCTCGAGTCCTGACCATCTTGTATGCTTTGACCTGCATCGACCAAAGTTGTCACGGTGAGTTCTAGGATGTTTCAAATTGGTGCTACTTAAACTTAGAAACAGGGTTAGGCGTAAGTTTTCTTTACTTTTCTGTAAACAAACATTAATCCATTAGGGGATTGGCTAGGTTAGGGTTAGGATTAAGCGTCTAAGCTTGATTTATTCGCCCCTAAGAAAAGAACTATTGGTTCCCTTGCCCTGCAACTACGCTAGCCTTGCGCCATACTCGCCAACTCTTATGCTTACTCTCCTAGTGCATCTGCCGCCTCCTTCCCGCTTGTCCTAGTCTAAGCCCTTTTAACTTTTTGCTTACAACTTGATTAAAGTGACTTCCGACCTTATGTTTATTAATTTACACTGAAAGGAATACACCTATTGACAATGGGCACAATTAATGATCTTTTAATCTTATTTAACCTAAACCTTTATCTGATGGCTATGCATTGAAGATGCTGGCATATTCTTAGTCATCCTCCAAAATCAATGGGTCAGATTTATTGTTCATAACTTTCTTGCATTTATCAAGGCATCCGTTAACATGTTTACTTTTTAACATTTACCTAATCACATTAAAAAAATTGTTGTAAGGATATATAATTACCCCATTTAAATGATTAAATAGGATTAAACCGTGGCATCTAAATAATTGTCCACAACTGCCAGCCACGTTTCAACATTCACCAACGCTATGTACCTTTCGGCGTTAACCAGCCGCCAGCCACTTTGTGGTTGTGCTAGTTTATTAAAAACTAATAATCTAGACTAAACTTAATCCTAAGCTTCAATCGCCTTAATCAACACTTCAATTTATTCCCGAAAATTAATATTATTATTAGTGTTAATTAATTAGTTACTAATTTACTTAATCCTTCCTATTAATTTAATTATTTTTATTTTTATTTTTTCCTCCAAGGCACATACATGGTGCATTGGTGTTTGGTTGTTCCTTAAGGCTCTTCGCTTGGTGGGTGGTCGCGGGTTCAAAACCCATGGAGTCAATTTAATTTTTTTATTTTTTTTAGTATCGTAATGTTATGTTTAAATATTTTTAAATATGTTAATGTTAATAACATATTAATTACTTAATTACTGTTATTAATTATTATTATTAATTACTTTGGATAAAATTAAGTTTAGAAAGTAAATACTTAATTTCTATGCAAAAAAAAATTGACATTCAACGAGATTAGAAATTTAAATTTAATTATTAAAATTTAGATTTAAAATTAAAATTAATTATTTAAAATGAAATTAAAGTAAATTAATAAAAATGAATTAGTAAAAGAATAAAATATAATATAATATAACAAAAATTATCTCTACAGTCAGGCATTGGGTCCTCGCATGAGGCCCACGTGCCCCCACCTTCCCTCTTGCTCTTCATACCTAACCCTAAAACCCTACACCTGCCAGCTCTTCGAACCCTATGCGTCCTTCCTCTGTCGTCTCTCACCTCTTTCCTCTGCTACTCCATACCGTGACCAGCAAAACGTTCATGAGAATTTTCCCACCGTCTTCGACAAAAGCTTGAAACTGCAAGCCTTGAAGAGAAGAATATGGTTTTTATGGAAATGTTTCCTCATGCATTGATTCTCATGACAGATGTTTTTGGGAATTATGTTCTATAGAAGTTCTTCGAGCATGGCACTGCAAAGCAAAGGCGTGATCTGGAAACTCTTCTTTCTAGCCATGTTTGAGCACTTAGTCTTCAAATGTATGGCTGCCGAGTTATCCAGAAGGTTGTCGAGGTTGTTGATACAGACCAGCAATTGGAGCTTGTCCAGGAATTGGATGGACATGTTATGCGCTGCGTGCGAGACCAAAATGGGAACCATGGTATTTAGAAGTGTATTGAATGTATCTGGTGCACTGGTAATTACAGTAACCATGGCGGTCTTATTCCTTATTTTTACCCCTACCTCTTCCTTGTAAAATACTTTCGGTATAAGGTGAAAGGGTTTTCTTTTGTAAGGGCGAGGAAGGGTTCGAGATCACAACACCCAACGAGCACAAACACTACCTTAAGC
Source organism: Picea engelmannii (assembly GCA_009831015.1). Taxonomy (NCBI): domain Eukaryota; kingdom Viridiplantae; phylum Streptophyta; class Pinopsida; order Pinales; family Pinaceae; genus Picea; species Picea engelmannii. The sequence goes on along the minus strand of ML780191.1, from coordinate 250,797 downwards.
TTGTTCTGCCCGTGGAGTTTCAATTACAATTACAAAAGTAAAAAGAAAATGAAGAGATCAAGCGCTGGGACGACCAAGGTACGGCTGTTTTCTTATCATTATTTCCACTCCATTACATGCACTATTCTTTTGCTTTTATTGGGTTGTCTATAGAATCTCATACAAAATAGCAATCTCTGGCATTCCTATCTCTGTTTTATTTTAACCTTTGTTTTGTAGATGATCATCAAAATGTTAAAAATATATTTGTTTCATGAGAACCGTGTTCTGCGATTTTGAATCGAAAGATAAGTCTCTTCTTTGTCGGCAAACCCGATACAAACCACTAGATTTTGGAACATATGAGCCAAGTTTCCCCTTGCCGCTGTTTTATACCCTTCATCGATGTTTTGGATTAGGAATAATAGGTCACTATTATGTTTTCATTAATGTATTAGGTCTAGTGAGTATGTGTCAACTTTCGGTGGTTGTTGTTCTGTTCTTAAATGCTCATGAAATCTATGAGGCCGAATTTCGTTTCGTGTAGTATTTGATAACCTGTGGGAACTAGTTCCATTGGTGTGTCGTTATGTCTAGACCTTCTAATGCAACCTGCAGATTTGTTTCCAAAGATCGATGGCCTCAATCAGCTGTGCCCCTAGCTTATTGTGGTTTCTCTATTGTAGCTTTTAAACTAGGATTACTTCTCGCTAAAATAGGTTGACTTGGTTAAGCTATCGCCTCATTGGAGATTTGCTTCCTCCAGATTTTGGTTTCCAATGGCTGATTATATGGTTCATCTCTACATACCTGGCAGGTGTATAAGCACTTAGTTGATCTTCTGAGTTTTCCTGGAGCAGATGCGCAAGCAACAGCTGTAGCTGCCCTTTATAATCTTGCAGAGGTCAATATGGACTGCCGATTGAGGCTTGCTAATGAACGCGGGTAACTTCCTTTCCTCCGAAGAGATTACTGTCAAGCCTGGATTTAGAAGTGGCATTCAACGTTTTGTATTATTTGGCATGCAAAACTAGATGTTTATATCAATGACATTGATAAATTTGAATTTTGCATTGGAGTTAAAAGTAATTTTCATTTGTAACAACCCTAGTTGCTTGTTTTACTTTAGTAAATTCGTTTTTTACATTTTCAATATGTATTTCATTCATATATATTTAGATTTGTTTATATATAATCACAATAATAATACGTTTGGTTTGCAGGTTAGGCGGAGCTAGAGTTGGAGCTGGGAATTTGGCCCTTAGGCCCAGATTTCAAACAAAAGCTTTGATACCATTTGTAGGGGCCGAATAGATTTTACGTCAAATAATTACATGAATTGTAATAGTATTAATTTCAGAAAATTCACTAATTTCTTTTAATTGAGAAAAACAGTAAAAATTCAAATATTCCTTATTTTGAGCACATTCGCATATAAATTTATCAACACATAATAAAATTTTATAGAAAATAAAACAAATACACAATTTAAATTACCTGGGTCTGATGCTAATTCTCCTTGCTGCCTTGCTGTTGCCTTCCTGCTGCCTGATGCACTGACCAACACTGCCCAAACCTACTATCCTCCCTGCCAACTAGGACAACTACCTAGCTCTAGGATATCATATGGATATCCTGGCCCCCATGCCCAAACCCTCCAGCAAACCGATGCCCCTGTACTAAAGCTTCCGACTCCCGAACTCAACTCTCCTCTCTGCAAATCCAAAAGAGCCCCGAAAGAAAATAATCTGTAGAAATTCCCCCTCTCCTCCGTAAACCTTCCCCCTCATATTCCTCCTTCACTGCCCTTCCTCCTCATTTATTACCTTATCTCCACATTCATTACCCTATCCGATTATTAATTCTTTATCTTATTATTCATGTCCCCTTATCCGTTTATTTCTTATTTTATCCTATATTTAATATCCTATCCCTTCCCAAATACGTAAGCTTTAATTTACAATATAATTTATTAACCCCCTTTTATTTCTTTACTTAATTAATTAATGAGTTAATTAATAATTAATTAATCCTTGACAATCATGAACAAGTAATTAATAATAATTAATTAGTTAAAGTTATTTAAGAAATAATTATTGTTTAGCTAACTTTTAGGACAATTAGATTATTAAATTAATTACAATTAATAATCCTATACATCTATTTAAGAAGGGTTGTTACATGAAATAGATTCGTTCGCCCTTTAGAGCCATTTGGCAAGATAACTTTTTGCATGCTCATTACTTGGAAGATCCGAAGAAGTGTCTAAAGAGAATATTGAGAGACCTTCCACATACAAGATTGTTTAAAATATCCTCCATATGTGTTCATTACCATTTCCAGTGCCATTGGAACGTCATTTAGCGGTCTCCCTTGTGCTCGAGGAAATTCTGAGCCCAAAAGGTAAAGTGGGCAGGGATCAAGGACCTCCTCAATGATTCAATACCCCTTGGTTCAGAGGTTAAGAGATGAGCCTCAGCAGATGAGCCTTATTATTTTGGGTTTTCTTGCCTGATGGCTTGTCTTGGAAACCCCATTTGTTTGGTAGGTGTAAGAATGGTCACTCATTTGTTCCATGCCACTCACCTCAAGGAAGTGGGAAAACCCTAAATTAATTCAAAATATTACATTATGTAATAAAATACACCACAAAGATACCAAAATACCTTACCTCAAAGTGAGAGACCTCAAGAAAATTCATGTATCATGTTCTAGAGACAACCTCATTCTTTATTAGATATAATGATCCAAAGAGCCATAGAGTGTCTCTAAAGTTAATTTCAAGCTTGTGAAAAATATGTCATTGTCCACTTACACCGATTACACAAAAATAACATGTATAGGCAACCATGTTTGCTCTAATAGATCTATATTGAAATAAATCTATGACACCATGTTAGAAACCATGATAAATGAAAATCACATCATGAATAAAAAATAGACACCAAATTTATATGAGAGAAACCCTCATCCAGTAGAATTTTCCACTCCAACCAAATATTACATTACATGATTTTACAATGTATTGCATTGGCCATACATTGGTTCTTATGGCCACTCACTGCCATTTAACATTATTCATGTAATCCTTTGACAATGCACTATTAGATCCCTTTATATAGTGATTTTATCTCTAACATAACTATTGCATTAATTACACACCAATAAACCACTTTCTAACTACCATATTAATAACTAAACTCTATGGCCTTTCATCAATGACACTTAATGTCCTCTCACTAATCTGACATAGATCAATGACAAACAAAGGATATATCACTATGGTATTTCACACTAGATCTAGTATTGTACATTTAATCTATACTAACAAGAAAGGAGGGTAGGCCTTACCTTTTACTGAAGTTTTTCCTAGTGTGATCTCGACTGATACAGCTCCAAGAATCCACTCCTAGCTCATGCAATCAATTCCCTACACACAAGAAACAAAATAAGCCTCCCTCAAACTCATTTGGCATAAATTAATGACAATACTCTTAGATATCATTTTTGGGGATTAACTGCATAGAGTAAGTCATTAATCAGTTAATCCCAAAAATGATATCTAAGAACATTGTAATTTCATTAAAAGAACTTATTCTTTAATATGAAAGTATAGTTGTGAACAACTACTGATGCAAACTACTAATGTTAAAATACAATTTTATTTTTCTTTTAAAGTATGCAAACACACTAAGATTTAATTTTTCAAAAAGACATACTACTTCACACAACTCAAAACCTAAATGTCCTTAAGATTTAACAATCTCTA
>ML780191.1:124772-147971 GCA_009831015.1 Picea engelmannii | reverse complement strand
GTGCCTAGGCCGAAACATGTCACCCATGAAGATTCATGCATTCCTCTCTAGGAACTTAGGACAACACTCAAAATTTTCCACCTTAGTTTTTTTTTGGAAATAGTAATAATAAATTATTATCCCTTTTTAGAGGTAAGCCCCCTAGCTTAGCCCCTAGGCCCAACACTTAGCCTTTCTTTCCACTTTTCATCCCCCATTCCCTTACCCACTCTGTGGAAGCTTATTCCCCCATCACTCTTTCTTCATGGTCAGTCTACACGCAACGGTGTTTAGAATTTTATTAATGTTCTGCATAATACATATGCAAAAGCAGGCTTTTGGCCTTAATACTTAGGCTCTTTGGCCCAATAAACACATAAGCCTACCAGCTTATCAGTACTCGACTCACTAGCCTACAAGACATGATTTACAATTCATAAACATGATTACAACAGGGCTCATCCTTGGGGATATAACAATCCCCTCCCCTTATTTTTGCACTGTCCTCAGTGAAACTTTCACACAATATCAGCAAGATTTCCAAAATCTTCAAAAAGATGTGGGTATTTTTCCCAAATAGCATCCTCATGCTCCCATGTTGTGTCCTCAGGACCATACAAAGTCCACTGGACCTTTACAAGCCCTATAACTCGATTCCAAAGTTGTTTGCTTTTGTCCAATACGTGCACAGGATGCACCTGAAGGACACCTTCTTGCTCCACCTGAATCACATTCCAATCGATAACATGATTAGCATCAGGTATATATTTCTTAAGCAATGAAACATGAAACACATTATGTACAGTCATGGATGCAGGTAATGCAAGCATATATGCAACTGGCCCAATCCTTTCTAGGATTTCAAATGGCCCCCAAAATCTCTTTGCCAACTTAGCACAGTTTCCCAGCTTCGAGGAACTTTTGTTAGCTTTTACTTTCAGGAAAACATGGTCACCCTCTTTAAACTCTCTGTGGGTTCTGTTTTTATCAGCATAACTCTTCTGCTTGTCTTGGGAAGCTTTCAAATTCTACTTAATTTTTAGCATCTGTTCTTCCATTTCCTTGAGCAACTCTGGCCCAACTACTGCTCTGTCAGGTGGATTATCCCAGCTTACTGGAGTATTTCACTTTCTGCCATAAAATGATTCAAATGGGCTCATCTTCAACGATGCTTGATACCCATTGTTGTAGGTGAATTCTACCAAGTGCAGGTAGTCTTCCCATTTCGATAGTTTGTCCATCACATACATCCTTAGCGTGTCTTCTATTACTCTGTTCACCCTCTCTGTCTGTCCATCAGACTCGGGATGATAAGCTGTATTGAAATTTAGATTCATTTTGAATCCCTTGAATAACCCTTTCCATAATTTTGAGGTAAATTTTTGGTCTTGGTCGGGCACAATCGTATTGGGAATTCCATGCAATCGTGCCACTTCCTTCATAAAAATATCAGCAAAATCTATTGCCTTATGAGTGGTGTTTAATGGAATGAAATGGGCATATTTTGTAAGCTTTTCTACCACCACTATAATGGAATCATGTTGCTTGCTTGTTTTGGGCAATCTGGTGATAAAATCCATCGTTACTACTTCCCACTTCCACTCAAGAATGTGTAAAGGTTGCAACAACCCTGCTAGGTGCCTATGCTCATCTTTAACCTTTTGGCATTCCATACATATGGCAATGTATTCTACAAAGTTTTTCTTCATACCTGGCCATAAATAATGGCTCTTGACTGCTGCCATAGTTTTCTGATATCTAGGGTGACCTGCATAAGGGACATTATACATTTCATGCAAAATCATATGTTTCAAGTCCTAGACATTAGGTACATAAATTTTGTTCTAGTATATAATTATTCCATCGGTTCCCAATTTATAATTTTCCACTTTCTATGGAATCTCACCTTGATGTAGCTTTGCTACCAGCTCCCTGTACTGGAAATCTGTATTTGCAGCCTCCAAAATTCTTTCCTTTATATTAGTTTGGTACATGTTAATGGTTGTAGCATGTAAGTTGTGCACCTTCCTGTTGAGTGCATCAACCACCTTGTTTTCCTTCCCTTTGATATGCTTGATATCAAAGTCATATTCACACAGAAACTCCAAGAACCTACTCTACCTAGCATTTAGGGTGGTCTGGTCAAACAAGTATTTTAGACCGTTGTGGTCTATTCTCAATTCAAATCTCCTCCCCATGAGGTAATGTCTCCATTTCCTCAGAGCGTGAACTATTTCTGTCAATTCCAAATCGTAAGTGGCATAATTCTTTTCATGCTCTTTCAGCTTCCTGGACTCGTAACAAATTACAAATCCATTCTGACTGAGGACTCCTCCCAATCCTTCTTTTCATGCATCGGTGCACACCATGAAATCCACATTTGGGTCTGCAATCTTCAGGATTGGAGCACTGGTTAACAACCGCTTCAATCATTGGAAGCTTTTCTCACACTCTTCAATCCACTGAAACTTCTTTTCCTTCCTTTGCAAGGAAGTGATAGGGTAGGCTATCTTTGAGAACCCTACGATAAACCTTTAGTAATGACCTGCTAGTCCCATAAAGGGTCTAACTTTCACCACATTCCTTGGCGCTGACCATTCTTTGATGGCCTCAATCTTCTCAAGATCTACAACTATCTCATCCTTCGAGATAATATGCCCCAAGTAATGGATCTGTTCCTGATAAAATGAGCATTTGATCAACTTGGCATATAACTGGTGCTCTCTCAGCACTTGTAGCACCATCCTCAGGTGTTGTTCATGCTCTTCCTATGACTTGGAATACACCAGAATTTCATCTAGGAATACTATGACAAACTTGTCTAGATAGTCCCTGAATACACCATTCATCAAGCACATAAAAACAACAGGTGCGTTCGACAGCCCAAACGACACAACTGTGAACTCATAATGACCATACCTTGTTCTAAAGGAAGTCTTGATGATGTCTTCATCCTTTGTTGTTACCTGGTGATATTCTGATCTAAGATCTATCCTCAAAAATATCTTCACATCCTTCAACTGATCGAAGAGGTCATCAATCCTCGATAGAGGGTACTTGTTCTTGACAGTTACTTTGTTCAATTGTCAGAAATCGATGCACATCCTCAACGTTCTATCCTTCTTCTTCACGAACAAGACCGGGGCACCCCAAGGTGACACGCTTGGGTGTATGTACCCCTTCTTCATAAGCTCTTCAAGCTTCAATTGCAACTCTTTTAGCTCTGGCATACTCATTCTATAAGGAGCTTTCGACATTGGAGCTCCTCTAGGCATCAAATTTACAGAGAAATCGATACCTCTCTTCAGAGGTAGTCCAGGTACCTCCTGAAATACATCTTCAAACTCTTTTAGTACCACATGGTCTCCAATATTTGAGACCTCATCCCTCCATATGGGATGCAAACAATTGACAACCTTTCTTGTAGCATTTCTTCAGCTGTAATGCTGAAATTTATCTGACAACTACAACTCTGGGAATTCCTTGGACTATTTTCCAATTACCCTCTTCATCCAGCCAAGTAAATTCCTTGTTACGGTATTCAAGGAGGGCATGGTGTTGGTCCAACCAGTCCATGCCAATTAAACAGTCATAAGAGCCTAAAGGCAAAATATTCAATTCATCCTTTGTGCTCAATCCTTTCATGTCCATAGGACAGGACTTAACCAACTCAGTGACTTTCCTCTTGGTTCCTATAGCCAACTTCACTAACCAAGACTTTTCATGTTTGATTCTTGATAAATGCAAACCTTCCACCACTCTAGGATCTATATAACTATGGCTAGCCCCTAAATCAATTAAAACAGTAAGCGGTCGATTGTTAATCATACCTTCCACTTCAATCATGTGCAATTGAAATTCATCTTTCTTGTTGTCTAGGTATGCATAGATCCTTGGTATTATACTACCCATGTCCTCCACTGTTTCATCTTTCTGAACATTGTGGATGACTCTCACTTTATCATTTCTGTGGGGGCAATCTCTGTACCGATGGTTTCATTTACAACCCCAACAATCCATAGGTGTTTGCCTCAGCAATTGACCACCCACTTCAGCCTTTCTGGGCTCTCTAAAAGATGGATGTCCCTAAGGATTGTTTCTGAAAAAGGGAGGCTTATTTCCCTTCTGCCTTTGTTCCTTCTTGAGCTTCTTCTTGTCTTCCCAAGCCTTATGGAAGGTAGGATTTTCTCTTTGTTGTTCATATAAACATTTCACTTTTCTTATCGTTTCTTCAATAGATTTAGGGTCATCATATTTAATCTTCTCACCAATAGAAGGTGGTAATCCACTTAGATACCTCTGAATCTTGACAGTCTCCTCCCTGATGAAGGTAACATACTTCAACAGTTCCAAAAATCTTCGCTCGTATTCATCAATGGCCATGCTGTCCAGTTTGAGTTCAAAGAACTCTTTCATCTTTCTATCATGATATCTTTTAGTCAAATATTTCTTCTCAAAATACCTCTTGAATTCCTTCCAAGTGATATCTTTCTCTCTAATGTGTTTCACCTGCACAAGATGATCCCACCACATGGATGCTTTTCCTTTCAACTGATACATCACAATTCTTCCTTTGGCATGAGAGGAATAATTCTATAATTGGAAGTACTTCCTCATGCCTAACATCCATGTCTCAACATCTTCTTCCTTCTGGTGTTCTCCATCAAACATGGGAGGCTTAATCTTATTCATTTCTCCTTTCAGTTCATCCACCCTAGACCTCCTATTCTTCCTAGTAGGTGATGGGCTTGAACTACTGTGTGCTTCCTTACCAGAATGCTTTGGGGAGTGACGATGATGTCTGCTAACACTCCTCTATCTTCTTTTTCTCTCAGGGGTCCTGCGACTCCCTGTTTTTCTTGTGACACTCTCCTTTTCCCATTTCCTTTCTATTCTTTCCAGAATCTTCAACATATTTAATTTGAATTCACCCTATTGATCCCTGACTCTCATGATCTTTCGACTATCATCTCGGCAAGCCTGGGCATCTTTCTGCAATATTTCAATGATTTTCATCATATGCCCTTCCTTATCCATTTATTTTCCGTGCCCATTGGAGTTCGACCCTTCGACTCCCATGTTTGCATCCCTTCCTTCTCTTTCATCCTCTGAATTGGAGGCAATTCATGCCTCTTCCATTTTTTTGCACTCAGTGACAATTATGACTGGTTTTGTCACTCACTAAACTTATGCAAATACAATGTGTAGACAACCGGAATTTGTCAAGTCATTAATCCTTAACAAATTCCACAACATTCAAAAACAACTTGATTCAAGAAACGTTCAGTTTCCATGAATTTTCTGAGCTCTGCTCAGCTCTGCAGTACACTCAAGCCATAGCCCTTTTCTCTATTTTCCCCAACCCCACACGACCAAGGGTCATGACCAAGCGCTACATCTCCAAGTTTCTCTAAACAAAACTTCGGGGTTTTAGGTTTCAAGGTTTCGGTCTTGGAGGTTCTCACACTCACTTTCCTCTCCAACTCCCGACTTTCAAACTTCTGACCTTTCTCACCCCCGGGATGACAGCACCACTATCACCAACTAAGATGGTGACACATGATGTCCTTAAGAAGGTCCACGTTACCTCGGGTGACACCATCTTTCCCTAATGCGTCTACTTTTTCCTTCAGGGCCCACTGACACGGAGCACACATCCCCTGTGTCCTCATCGATCCCAATGATGTCAGCCCGACCCAATACTTTGGCTCATCAGGATTTCGTGCTTTTGAGCCTCAGGAGTTTGTGCATTAGCACCATCGATTCTCCCAACGGACGAACTTCTGAAATTTCAAAATTTTGGATCTCCTAATCTAACGGTCATGACTTCCCCACGATCTGATGACTCAGATCTCATCAGGATTTTGCGTATCGCGATTTCCACACTTTTGTGCAACTCCAAAAAGTTCTAAACCTTGTTCATGTTCCCTAGATCCAATGATCAAGTTTTCTTCCTCCAATCTACAGTGTCGATCTTTTTGGGACTTCGGAGTTTCAGGAATTGGGAGTTCATGCCTCAACACATCTCACTTTTCCTAATAGTCGAATCCCCAAAAGGTTTCCAGGATAACTCTCCTGCATCTTCTCCAGATCTGATGGTCATGAGGGATCTCCTTTCCTTTCGATCAGATCCAACGGCTCCAACACTTTGTGTGTTGATCTCTCTCTCTCTCTCTCTCTCTCTCTCTCTCTCTCTCTCTCTCTCTGGCCAAATACCACACCGACTGCAGTTTTATTCTACCGCTACTCCTACTGATCTTCTTAACATAGCCAAGTAACTCCTTGGCACTCAGGAATGCTCTAAGGCTCGAAATTGGTTTCTCCGACACAATTTCACTCGACACCTTGGGTCCAAAGACCAATTATCTGGCCCATCTAGGCTCAGTGTGGAAACTATGGCTTTGATACCATACTATAACGTCCCCGACCTTTAACCCCATGGCCAGGAAAACACTATTGTGTGGAACACACTTATATATATATATATATATATATATATATATATATATATATATATATATATATATATATCAGATANGGCCTAACAAAGTAAACATATAATTACTGCCATCATACAGAATTAATGAAATCAACAGTAAACATCATCACAACAGAATGCATGATAAGATAGTAAGTATCATAGACTAACATCAGATATAAATTAAGAACAACATTAATACTTATCTTTGAAACTGGAGTAACTCCACCAACCACGTGCATACCTTCCACGAACCTCACAGCCTTAGACCTCACTTCTCATCATGCTCAACAGTGGGTCACCCCCGAGCTAGGACTAAGCTCCACCCAAGGTAAGGGAATCTTAGAATAGGCTGAGGTTATAGGGAAACTACACAGAACAACTAGAAGGATTCTCTCAAGGAGCCTTCTTACTCCCACTAAACACAGACTCTCAGTCCCCACATGCCTGTTCCGCTCGAGAGTATACACCTTCAAAAGAATAGTCCATCGGTGCTTCACCTCCTCTCTGGGCCTTGGCAACAGGCTGGATCAAGAATTCTCAGAGCTCCGAAGCTAGTGTTGGACTCTCTCTGGGAGAAAACCACTTCCCAGTAGACTCTCTCTCACCTTGAGGGAGTTGTTCATAGGCCTAACAACCTGCTTATTCTACCACAAGCTTGACAACCCGCTTCTTCAGCACACTCTTCGACTCAATTCCAACCGGGTGAGGGAAACCACAACAACATCAACACTCGGTTGACACCAGGATGATACCACAATAGAAAATGGGCATAGTCCCGTAAATGGCAACGACCAGATGCTAAAACACAGCCTGCTCAGGCGATTATCCAGGTGTCGGGTTCTACAGAAGACACAAATTGTCTCACGGTTTTCTGGTTACAAAATGCGTGACAGGAAATTATGCATAGGTCGGGGATGGAGGCCAAACATAGAGACCAGACATAATTTATGGGAATACACTGGACAATCACAGAGGTCTCATGATTTCGGTTCTTAGAGTTGTGTGCGATATGCAGAGCTCAGACGCAAAGGATAGCAGAATGAGGAGCAAACCCCCCCTGACTTACTTTTGTAGATTTTAACTACATGTACCTGGGCCAAAACATGTCGTCCATAAAGTTGCATGCACTCCATCAGCATGCGTTCCTCTCTAGAAACTTAGGACAAGACTCAAAATTGTCCACCTTAATTTTTTTTTGGAAATAGTAATAATAAATTATTATCCCTTTTTAGAGCTAAGCCCCCTAGCTTAGCCCCTAGGCCCAACACTTATCCCTTCTTTCCACTTTTCAGCCCCCATTCCCTTACCCACTCTGTGGAGGCTTAGTCCCCCATCACTCTTTCTTCATGGTCAGTCTGCACACAACGGTGTTTATAATTTTAATCATGTTCTGCATAATACATATACAAAAATAGGCTTATGGCCTTAATACTTAAGCTCTCTGGTCCAATAAACACATAAGCCTACCATCTTATCAGTACTTAGCTCACCAACCTACAAAACATGATTTACAATTCATAAACATGATTACAATAGGGATTGTCCTTGGGGATATTACAACTTGCCCTCTTAAGGTCAGATAGACTGATTCAGTTTTAGTGGACCTTAATCATCATCATAACGGTTAATCATCATCTTTAGATCTCGATCATCCCTATTTAAATTGCAAATTTTAGTTAGGGAATTATCCAATATTTTATTAAATGCTTCCACTATTCCATTAGCACGAGGATGGTCTGGAGTTCTCTTTTGATGGTGTATTTCAAATTCTTCAGTCATTTCCTGAATGGTATTATTGAGAAAATGAGTTCCCTGGTCACTCATCAGAATTCTAGGGCATCCAAATCTTATAATTACTTGTTCAAACAGGAACTGCGTTGCAATATTTTATTGTTGTTGCTTTAACCCATCTGGTTAGATATTATGTCATTGTAATGATGTAACTTTCTCCTGATCTTCTAGTTGGTGGGTTGATTGGTCCTACAAAGTCTACTTCCCATTTGTCAAACACTTTAAGGGTTACTTGAGGTTTTAGAGGAATATCATCCCTCCTACATGGATTTCCTACCCTCTAACAGACATCACAAGTCTGACAATATTCCTTTGCATCTTTAAAAACTATTGGCCACCATAGTCCCGCGCGTAGTATCTTCTATGCAGTGGCTTTTCCTGCATAGTTTCCTCCAACTATTCCTTCATGTGCTTCTGCCAAGATAATAGGACGTTCATGTTCCATAACACATCTCCTTATAATATTATCTCCTCCTAGTTTATACCTACAATATGTTGGTAATCTGCACCTCTAACCACCAAATTCTTCTTCTGTATAGTGTTGTATTCCTTTGGGGAAAATCATGTACTGAAAAATTCAATGATATCAACAAAGTTTTCATTAGCAATCCGCACTGAAAAGAGTTGTGCATCAGGAAAATTATCCTCCAAGCTACTTGGTTCCTCTCCATTGGTTATCCTGGACAGATGATCTGGCCATGCATTCAGTCTTCTAGGTTTCACTACTACTTCAAAATAAAACTCTTGAAATAACAACAACCATCTACATATTCTCCCCCCCAACACTTTCTTGTTGACAAGGTATCTGAGAGTAGAGTGATCTGTGAACATTTTAAAATGTTGGTCTAATAAATAATGTCTGAACTTTTGTAATGCATATACCATAGCCAAACTTCTCTCTCTGTTGTATTATAATTTTGTTCTGACTCTGAGAGTTTCCTACTTGCAAATGCTATTGGGTGATCTATGTCGCCTTTTCCTAGTTGTGTTAATACTGCTCCAAGTGTTATTGAAGAGGCATCGACATGAACATGGAACTCTTTTGACCAATTTGGAAACACCATAATTGGTGTTGTCACCATTTTCTCTTTTAAGATGTCCAAACTTTGTTGGCACTCATCATTCCATTGAAACTTGATATCCTTCCTTAACAATTTCTCCATGGGCACAATAATATGTGTGCAACTCTTTATGAACTTTCTATAGTAGCCTGTATGACCTAGTGTAGTTGTTAATTGGCACACTGACTTAGGTGGTGGTAAATTAACAATGACAACAATCTTTGTAGGGTCAACCAACAGACCATGTTTACAAATCACATGCCCTAGTAGAATTCCAAATGGTGCATTGAATATGCATCTCTTAATGTTCAAAGAGATTTTACATTGTCTACACCTATGTAACATTGTTAGGAACCTAACCCCTCATGTAGGTATAAAAATATATTCATATGTAATAAAGGTCAATATTAATAAGGCCTTGCAATAAGGTAGAATAAGTCAAATGTAAGAAGACCTAATAGAAGATTCTACTTCTAGAAGGGTCTTCCTCTAGATGGTTCTTTTGATAGAAATATTTAGTATAAATAGGAGTCAAGGGTATGAGAACCCTAGCTTGGATATTATTGTAATAGAGCTCTACTCGAATGGAGGTTTACCCCTCAAAGAGGCAAGTGAACATTGTTCTCAGAATCAAAGTGCTCTTTCTGGTGTTATTTTGATATCATTTCAGTGTTATCGTGGTGTTGTTCTGGTTATATTGTTGTTTATATGCCATTTCTAGAATTTTATTTTTGTTCTACTTACTTTTTATATCTGGAACATTACAAGTGGTATCAGAGCACTTTCCTCGACAAAAATTTGTGGGTTAATTCTTTTCAAGGTAGAGACATATTCCGACATCTTTAATCTAAAGAGATCTGTCGTTATGTGCATGAACCCGTGGTTGAGGGATTCATACATGTAGGAAATACAAGTGGTACTTAAGCGCACATTTGTTGGCCACCCTTGTAACCCCTGTTGGTACCCCTTCGAGTGGTAGTGCATCAGAGAACACCTGTATATGGATTGACCTATATTTCCTGAATCCCTCTTTAGATAAATCGATCGGTCGCCTAACTGCTATAGTTTCACCGAGAACAACACTCAGGAAGATACTCTCCAGTACATGGGTAGTCGAGTCATACAGCTAAGGGCACATTCGATCCTCCTTAGCTGTTTCCCTAAGATATTGGGTTGATTACTACTGTTGGACCCCACACATATATCAGAGAGCTATAGCATAGGAAAAACCCTTTTCTGTAGAACCCTTGAATACCTAACCCTTGGGGACATAAACAAAACATAAATAAACAAGATCTATTTCCACGCAACTGTGTTCAAGTTTCCAAATCACTACACATTTCTTCATGGTTAAGCATTTGGGAACTTCATCACTGCAGTATTCTTCAGACCAGAGTATAACTCCATAAGTGTAAAGAAAAAAAAACAAGTCTGGAAATTTTTGCACCATTATTTGAGACCTATTCCATTGGATTTATCTCTTCACCCTTATCACATTCATACCTATCAATTTTCAGCAAACCTTTTGACCCCACCCGCCCCTTTTTGGTTCCCTCTTCATCATGGCCCATACCTAGCCAAGACTTGGAAGCTCGCTTCACTACCTTGCAATCTAATTTCACAGAGACCCAACAAGAAGTGAGACAACTCAGTGCCAATATTTCGACCATCAATCAAAACATGCATTCCTCCATCGCCGCATCAATCACTGAACTCTAAGTAGATCTCAAACAAGACATGACTACCCATATTGAATCTTTTGTTTCGATGATTTGCACCAAGCTGCATATCCATGCAGATCCCCCTTTATCTGACCCACCTTTGCATACCGAAGCTGAAACTTCCTCTCATTCCCATAATTTTTAGCCCCATCACTTTCAGCGTGACCTACGGCTTCCACGGGTGTATGTGACCAAATTTGATGGCTCAGATTCCACTGGTTGGGTAACTCAAATGGAACATTATTTCTCTTTGTATGGCATTACAAATGATTTGGCCAAACTTCGGTATGGTGTTCTGCATATAGATCAAGAACATTGGCAATGGTGGCAATGGAAATAAACTGCCCATCAAGGGTATGTTTCTTGGACACACTTTGTGGCATAGATTTATGAATGCTTTGACATTGGCACTAACCATTTAGGACATTTGAAAAAGTTGAAACAATCTAGAAAAGTGGAATACTTTATAGCTGCTTTTGAGAGACTGGCTTTTCGTACAGAGGGCATGTCTGATGCTTTTTTTCGAGAATGTTTTATCAATGGCCTCAAGGATGAGATTTGTACCCATGTCCTCATGGCTCATCCTTAAAGTTAGGTGGAGGCTACTAAAAGAGCTAAGGTAGCACAACAAGTTGTCTCTTCTCAAAACCGAAAACCCTCCTTTATTCCTCGCACTAAACTAGTAAATTCCACTACTCCTTCTGCTCCACTAAAGATCCAAAAATTGACCAGGGATGAAATGGTTGAACACCAACTCAAAGGCCCTTTCTATAATTGTGATGAAAAATATTTTTTGGGCCACAAGTGTAAGGAACAAAATATTTTTATGGCCATCTCAGAGGATATTTCAGAGGAGGATGTTGAAACTCCCCTTGTGTCTAAGTCACATGATCCCACTGAGATAACCTCTCCCTCAGGCCCTCTCGAAGTAGAACCGGTCATTTCCCTAAATTCTTTCACTGGCTTCTCTTCTCCCCAAACCCTCAAGCTAATTGGTTACATCAATCATAGGAAGGTCATCATTATTGTTGATAGTGGAAGCACCCATAATTTTATTCATCACTGCATTTCCCAAGAAACTCATTGCTATATCCATGCAGTCAATAATTTCCAAATCATGATTTCCAATGGCAGCTCCATGAAATGTGGAGGGCGTTGTGAAAATGTGCATCTCCAAATTGATGACTACCACCTGAAATCTGATATGTTTTCTATCGACATGGGCGGCTATGACATTGTGTTGGGTGCAGACTGGCTAAGGACTTTGGGTCCCATTCTCATGGATTTTAAGGAATTAACCATGCAATTTGACCAGGAGGGCCAATAATATAAGTTCCAAGGCATCACCGTCACTTCACCTGAGATCATTAGTTCCCATCGCATGGAAAAGCTGTTAGAAAAACAGGACCACAGAGCAATAAAATAAAACAAATGCGGAAACCAAACACAGAAGATACAAAATACAAGAGAGACACAGATTTACGTGGTTCACCCAGTGTGGGCTACGTCCACCAGAGAAATTGCCGGGTCCTTTCTTTATTATTATCTAGCAAAATGAAGGGATACAACCTACAGCAAAACCCACTGTAAATTCCTCTTCTTTCTCTCACAGTATCCTCTCTCAAAATACAATACTCGCCAACATACATAGCCGCAATACATTTCCCTCATAAAAGAGGGTTGCCTTCTAGGGAAAAGAACCCTAACATAATCTCTATTGTTAGATCTACGACCTTATAATGAACAGTCCAGATTTACAATGAAATTACAATATACTTTTACAAGGCAATTTTTTCTTCGAGGGCTTCGCCCCCCGAACCCCCATCGAGGGACACTGCCCATGAACCACTGCTGGGGTCCCGCTTGCCCCTAGACCCCCCAGCCGGGGGGATAGCCCCCCCAAACCCCGCAGAGGGGGTACCTCCCCTCTGCACTCCCCCACGTGGAAGAATGTACATACTTCTGGGGTGTAAATACTTCATGGGGTATAAACACAACTAAAAGTAAAAGACCTCTAAATCAAGAATATAATCAGACTCCACAACCAACAAAAGCTGCTCAAAAAAGTTCATTCTGGTGTTATTGCCGAACTCCATGCCATACAAGAAACTGAGACACTCTCTGGGCCACAAGACCTCCAATCCATCCTCTCTAAACATCAAGTGGTCTTTTACACTCCCCAGGGACTCCCTCCTTCCCACGGTGTTCATGATCATTCCATTCCCCTTGTACCATTAATCCTTCCTCCCAATATATGTCCCTATCGTCACCCCTTTTCCCCAAAAAATGAAATTGATAAAATGGTTCAAGAACTGATTAATGCAGGCGTTATCCTCCCTAGTACGAGCCCCTACTCTTCTCTTGTGGTCATGGTCCTGAAGAAAGAAGGTTATAAGCGCATGTGTCCTGACTTTCGTGCCCTCAACAAACTCACCACTAAAGACAAGTTTCCCATTCATTTCATTGATGACCTCTTGGATGAATTGAGTGGCACCCAGTTCTTTACTAAACTTGATCTTTGTTCTAGCTACCATTAGATCCGTATGAAAGAGGAAGACATTCCTAAGACTACCTTTAGAACTCATGAGGGCCACTATGAGTTTTTGGTCATGCCCTTTGGCTTGTGTAATTCCCCCTCCACCTTCCAAAGCCTCATGAATCATGTCTTCCATCCTTTTCTCCCTCATTTTGTCTTAGTTTTCTTTGATGATATCCTCGTCTATAGAAAAACCTGGATAGACCATGTTGCTCATGTGGATCGAGTTCTCCATCTACTCTATCGGCACCAACTTTTCATGAAACAATCTAAATGTTCTTTTGGCGCCTCAGAAGTCGAGTACTTGGGTCATCTTGTTGGAAAATATGGTGTCAGGGTGGATCCTAAAAATATTGAAGCTATGCAATACTGGCCTCACCCAAAGGCTCTCAAAAGATTGCATGGATTTCTGGGCTTAACAGGCTATTATCGCAAGTTTGTTAAGAATTATGGAAAGATTGCAGCACCTCTCACTGTACTCCTTAAAATGAATTCTTTCACTTGGACCCCAACAACTGCTCAGGAATTTCAAACCTTGAAGATGGCCATGTGCACCACTCCAATCTTGGCCCTTCCTGATTTGACAAAGACCTTTGTCCTAGAATGTGATGCTTCTGGGAAAGGAATTGGCGATGTCCTTATGCAAGAGGGTTGACCTTTGGCCTTTACCAGCAAACAACTGTCTGAACAAAATTTGGGCAAATCAATCTATGAAACAAAAATGTTGCCTATTTTGCATGTTGTTGATCTGTGGCACCCTTATCTATTGGGGAAATGCTTCCAAATTAAGACAGATCATCAAAGCCTCAAGTATTTTTTGGAACAACGCATTTCCTCCCTAGAGAAACAAAAATGGGTGACTAAGCTCTTTGGATATGATTATGAGATCATTTACAAGAAAGGCAAACAAAATGTGGTTGCAGATGCACTTTCCCGAAAATATGAAGATGAAGGATCCCTTTTTTCTCTCTCCTTCATTGTACTAGATTGGCTCCAAGTCGTTTTCCAGGAATGGCTACACGATCCCAAAAGTTCGCATCTGATACAAAAATTGTAGTCCAATTCTCCAGTTTCCCCAGGGTACTCTTGGCTCCATGATGAGCTTTGATACAAAGTTCATCTGTATTTAAGTAAAATGTCAAAACTTAAATCCATGGTACTTTCTGAACTTCATGATATACCCACAGTTGGGCACTCTGGGTTTACCAAAACCTATGACAAGGTCAAACGTTCTTTTTTCTGGGATGGTATGAAACAGGACATTCATAATTTTGTAGCCAAATGTGATGTGTGTCAACTCAACAAGGGAGAAATAGTCAAATCTCCTGGCACACTACAACTGCTTCCGATTCCACCTACTATTTGGAGGGATATCTCTATGAATTTTATTATAGAATTACCTAAATCAAGAAATAAATCAGTCATCATGGTGGTAGTTGATCTCCTTTCTAATTATGCTCATTTATGTGCTCTTCAACACCCATTTACAACATCCAATGTGGCTCACCTTTTCATGGATCAGGTCTTCAAGCTTCATGGCATGCCACATTCTATTGTTTCTGATTGCGACCCAACTTTCACCAGCAATTTTTGGCAAGAACTGTTCAAGGTACAAGGAACCCAATTTCATCTCAGCACACCTTATCATCCCTAGACTGATGGTCAAACTGAAGTTGTCAACAAGTGTTTGGAAACCTATTTGAAGTGTTTTGCATCGGAAAATAAAAATCATTGGGCTCAATGTTTACCCCTAGCGGAATGGGGCTACAACACTTCATACCATACAACTACCCACATGACTCCTTTTGAAGCGATATATGGACAAAAGCCACCTTTAGTTCTCTCATATTTACTAGGTGTCTCGAAGGTCCAAGTGATTGACCAAACGCTTATAGTTAGAGAGGCTATTCTCCATACCCTTAAAGAAAATTTGGTCATGGCCCAGAATCGCATGAAGCAACAAGCAGATCAAGGTAGATGTGAATGTCAATTTGCAGAAGGGGATTAGGTGTTTCTTCGACTGCAACCTTACAAGCAAAATTACCTCAAGGCCGACCATTTTCAGAAGCTGGCGCCCAAATTTTATGGTCCTTATACCATTCTCAAGTGTGCGGGATAGGTGGCATATCAATTAGCTTTGCCCAGTCATTCTAAGCAACATCCTATTTTTCATGTTTCATGCTTAAAGAAGGTGATTAGAACTAAGTGCCAAACTCAAACCAACCTTCCCGAGTTGGATGAAGAAGGATCCATTTGGCTAAAACCATAGGCATTTTTGGACCAACGTGAGCATCGCCTACATCAACGAACCATCGAGGAAGTGTTAGTCTAGTGGAAAGATACAACTCCAGGAGATGCCACTTGGGAACTAGCTACCATTTTGTAGCAATTCCCACATCTCAAGCCTTGAGGACAAGGGATTTTTTAAGGGGGAGGACATGTTAGGAACCTAACCCCTCACATAGGTAGAACAATATATTCTGATGTAATAAAGGTCAATATTAATAAGGCCTTGCAATAAGGTAGAATAAGTCAAATGTAAGAAGACCTAATAGAAGCTTCTGCTTCTAGAAGGATCTTCCTCTAGATGGTTCTTTTGATAGACATATTTAGTATAAATAGGATTCGAGGGTATGAGAACCCTAGCTTGGATATTATTGTAATAGAGCTCTACTTGACTGGAGGTTTCCCCCTCGAAGAGGCAAGTTAACATTTCTCTCATAATCAAAGTTCTTTCTCTAGTGTTATTCTGGTATCATTTCAGTGTTATTGTGGTGTCGTTTTGGTTATATTGTTGTTTATCTGCCATTTCTATCATTTTATTTATGTTCTGCATACTTTTTATATATGGAATATTACAAACATTAGTCTTAAAAATTAAACATAATCTTTCAATAGGACAAATATTTTCCAATCATCTAGATAAACCTCCAAAAACTTATGTATAAAATCTTTAAATGCAACTACCACTACTCTTGAAAAAATAGCAGGGGAATTTTTCAATCCAAAGAGCATCACTATGTATTTATATGAACCCCATTCTGTGGTAAATGTAGTCTTATGAAGATCCTCTGGTGCTACTTTTATTTGGTCGCAGGGACGATTTTAGGGGCTAAATATTGCTCATGGGCTAATTTTCCAAAAAAAAGATTCGCTATTCTAAAAATGATTTGCCCAAATTCTATAGGATAAAATTATTTTACCTTAAAAATCAAAAAACTTTTATACAAACTATATAAAATCCTTATAAATTTGAATGTTTTTAAAAAACTATCGCCAAACATTTATAGTTGGCATTTGAAGGATTAGTGAAATTTACCAAGGTTTCTACATTTTAAAATAAATTTCCATCCTTAAAATCACCCCTAATTTGGTTATACCCGAAACTCCATCAGTAAATGAGTATGCTTCTTGTCCTCCTACATTTTCTAATACCTCATATGTAAATGGAGTAGGGAAGGGATAATGTAGACATGTGTGATTCAAATTCCTCAATTCTACAAAGATCAGTATACCCCCATGCTTCTTCTCCTGGAATACCATAGGACCAATCCACTCAGATTCTCCAACAGGTTCTATTATACTAGCCTCTAACATTTTATCAATCTATACCTTAACTTTATGTTTATATACTGGATTCAACCTATAGGGTCTCTGTCTTATTGGTCTAGCATCTGTTCGTTGAGGGTTTTTCATTTCTCCACGTTCTCCTGCTACCCCTTTCATTTCTAAAAACGTTGTTGGAAATAGATCACTATACTTGCATAATAATTATGTTATTCTTTCCACTATCTGGTTGTCCCAATAGTCACCAATACTTGCAATCTTTGGATTCTCTTCTGTTCCAATATTGACCTTATTTATCTTCAGTGGTGCATCAAATTCTTTAGAATATAACTGTGGGCCATCTACTTCTCTTTCACCTTCAACTTCTGTTATCTGAATATCACGTGGGTTTTCTTCTGTTGGGTCATCTTCTGCGACGTGGTAACAATGTAACAATTGTTTGACTGTTTGTCGATTCCAATTCTGATAAGATGTTATAATTCCAACTTCGGATTCTTCAAAAATATTTTCTTTTATCAACTTTAGTGTTGTATCCATCACTAGATTCTCATGTTAAAATGCAAACATGATTACAAAGTTCTGCTGCAAATCTGTCCAATTTCCAGTTCCTTTATGTAGTTCCATTTTTGTATACCAATTTATAGGTATGCCTTCTAATATATGAATGAAGTGATGTGACCATTCCTCTGGTGGTACTAGTCTCCATTGGGTTATGCATATGTCTATATGTTCTCTAGGTTGTCCTCTTCAATTATATTTCTCCATATTGTTTTCTCCTATTCTATGCCAAATCTGATGCGCAATAATATTTTTCATTGATATCAATCATGGATCTTTTCTTTGTTAGTACCCCACCAACATGCAAGTGTTTCTTTCAAGGAAATATCTAAAACTAATAGCATTTGACTTTCCAGGACTTCTAACCCAAACTTTTTAAAGAATTCTTCCAAATCATTTTGACCATAAAAAATTGGAGGTTCTCTTACCTTTGTGCCAACCCATCTTAGTGCACGCGTCATTATTGCACATCTTATGGTAGATATCTCATGTAAGCATTGTTTCCAATTCTCCAGTTCTATCCCAGAATATGAAGCACAAGAATTGATGCTTCTCCAACTAAGCATTCCATCTGATGTTAGATTAATGTAATATTCATCGCATGCAGTAGTTCTATAGAAATATTTTATTCATTCTGTGATAAATTTATCTGTCACTAGTTCAACATATCTTCCACCTTCTAAAGGATCAAATGGTGCTATGGCTCTATATTCTCCTTATTCAAAGATCATTTTCTGGGTCTTCAAGATGATGATAGCTTGATTTTGAAATACCCTATTGAGTCCCAACAATGTTGGATAAAGTGTAGTATTATCCACTATATCAATTACCTCAAAATATGCCATAGTGTGCACACCACCTAAATCCACCAATATGCCTTTCAATCGACCAATTGGTATTACTCTATGTTGGTTTTCCAGTTTCATCTGAATAGGTGAATATCCTAGTGTAGGTTCCCCCATGCATTCCCATGTTTTCTTAGGAAGAACATTTACCTCAGATCCTAAATCTAATATGATGTCACCCATGTTAAAGTCTCCAATATTTGCATTTAGTATGAACTCTCTATTTGTTCTTGTCTTCCTATGGACATGATTTACTGTCTTTTGTTATAGTTTTATCTTTTCTTCAGGGTTACATTTTTCTAGCAAACCTTGTAATACTTGTATATATGTTTGGTCATTCAATAACTTCGAGAAATACACCAAAATTTTTCTTATACTTCTTACCTTTTTTGAAGGCTGGCCTCCACTGGTATGATGATATGGATGAGGCATATCATATACTGACCCATCATATCCTGGTTGTGCATTTGAAGTATAAGCAATATTCTCTTACAAAATTTCTTATCTGGCCTGCGTGAATGTTTCGTTTTCCTTGTGTGCATCTAAATGTTGTTGAGGTGTTGTATTTTTTCTAACCCATTAGTGTTGGTTCTGATTCTGATTTTCTACATATTCTCCTGTTTTGGTTCCACCTCGAGCAACTATATTAATTTTTTTCCCTTCATCTTCTCTAGTTTCAATGGCAATCCATTGAACATTCTGGTTATTCTGATTCCTTTTGTCATGTATTTTTTTCAGAAGTATAGGACAATATTTTGTAGTATGATTTGTTGCGTGATAGTACATGCATGTTGTTGATGGATGAGGACAATCTCTTGCATATTGTCTAGGTTGCTGGAAATTGTGGCAGTTTACTAGTCCTCTGCATATTTCAAATCCTCCTCTTCCACATCCTCCTCCTCTTAATCCTCCTATGTTTCCTTGATTGTCTCCACACAGTGTATTATACTGTGGTACTTTATTATATTATGGTGGCACTGCAAACTGCTGCAGATTATTTTATTTCTATGCAGGTGGACCTATCATTAATTCATCTTGCATCCTATAAGCATCTGAGGTCCTTTCCTTGATAAGTTCCATGGCTCAACAATCCTTATCCTCATGTTCTACAAACTAGCAAAAATTGTAGAATGTACTTTTAGGCATTGTTTGGTATTTTTGCATCATTGGACAATGATAGGAATCATGTTTAGATGTTTTATAGAGTTCACACCATAATCCTCCTGTGGGTAAGGGATTCGACAGTCCTTCTCCCAAATACTATGCAAATGTTGGGAACTCATTTTTTGATGTCCTTTTGTTCTGTATAAGGTACACATGATAGCTTCCCTCTTTTAATTTCCTTTGTTCTAATTCAACTTAAATGTCAGGTTATTGATATCCTCTCTCAGCTCTTCTATAGCTGGATCTATATGTTTATATTGATTCTCTTCCAACTGTAAGGTTGCTTACAAATCCTTGGCCTGAGTCTATAACTTCTATTGCCTCAATGGGTATTTAAAATGTGGAAATAATGATTTTATGAATAGTTTCCTATGTTGCATGTCTGGTATAGGATATTTCAACTTACCTTTCATTCGCTTGAACTTCTGATTGATTTCTCAAACTGACTCTCCTGGCTTCTTTTTTATTTCTATCATCTCATTCATATATTAATCTTTTGAAATTGGTCATTGTAACTCATTTATTAGTTCCTTATTTACATCCGCGGTGGTTGTATGTGCTCCTTATGGAATTTTTACTGCTAGGCTCATAAACCAGTCTAATGCATGGTTTCTGAATGTAATTGTGAGTTAAGCCACTTTTGCATCTTCATCTATGATCTGTTTAGATTCAAAAATATTCTCACAAATAAATAGATGTTTCTCTGGGTCCTCTGACCCTTCTCCATGAAATTCTGGTAACCGAATCATTGGATCTGCTCCTACCATTGTAAACTTTGTGGTACTTCCTCCGCACAGTGTAGATAACTAAGTATTGCTAGTTGAACTCATACTTCCACTTGAATTTTCACTGGTCCCTTGACTTATTGGAATCCTTCTTCCACTAATTTCTAGTTTTCTAAAATATTATTTCTTTCCTGATGTCTTATTCGCACATGGGGTCGTGGGTTCCACACTAATTCAGATTTGGAATGGAGTTCCTTCTTCTGCACCAGACCCCTAAACTCTGAATTTTTTTTCATATGTGGTGCACATGATTTCTTCAATCTGCTTCGTAGCATGAATATCCTCTACCTCTTCTTCATCACTTTCCAATCCTTCCCTCTTGGCTACTGCTCTCTTTTTCCTATTCATCTTATATTGGTAGGGTCTTCCACTGTGCGTCGTTCCCGCTTTGTCCATTATTTCCTTGATTTGTTCTTCATCCATCATAATGGAGCCTATCACTTCCTTCTTCTTACCTCTATCCAAATCCCTCTCCATGTCCCATATCATCCTTAGTGTTTCCCCCAATCTCCCCATGCACACAGAGTTATTTAGCTGCCAGACTCCATTGTCATCACACCTTTATCATGCATAAAAATATTGATTGACGTGTAGAGTGATCTAATATACCTTCCTGTTGGACCCTTAAAAAATTCTTGCTCTGCAGTAGTGTATGATTTTTCAGTATCCACTGCAAAATCGATAATGAATCCTAAAATAATGTTGTCTAGCCAGAAATCGACTGCATGCATGAATTTGTTGTTGACTTTTTGTAGCTGCGCAATATTTTTAGTAGTCCATTCTACTGTTATCCAGTTAGTTGGGTGAGTTTCCTTCAATCTTATTTCCACTCCTGCAGCAAATGTGGAAATTCACAAAAAAATGTCTCATGAAGATCAGTGAATATATACCTCTCCAAATATTGGCGTGGTGTATACTTAGGGTTTCTATTGTCTTTATGTGAAAAATCGATCTCTTTTGTTGTTAGCCATCGTTTGATCTCCTTTTTAGTTGGGTTCCATGGTCTGAACATTCCCTTATTAACTTCATTCTCTTCATTGTTCTTCTCAACAAGTCCCTTCCAATATATTCTTCTGGGTTCCATCCCAACAACAAAACCATTTGTTGGATGTTCTAGGATAATCCGAGTTCTACTTTAGGTTTCCAAAAAAATCCTGCAAACCATCGACCCTTATGGATACCAGAAGGAAACACTACGCACAAAGTGAACAATGTAGTCTCACCCGAGATGGCTTATGGGTGACTATAGGACTCAGATGTCTACAATCTTTGAAGGGAAACTTATGTGGGGATGAGGGACATTCTTTCTACCTCAAAAAATATTAGATCTATTATTGTATTGCATCAACACATCATTATATCTCAAATCTACCAAACATCAATTAGATACATTCATTAGGGTTTATTCTACAATAATTATCCTGTCATTCTATCGTGCGTTGCATTTTACTATTAGCAGATTAATTCATTCAGCATAGCTAAACAATCACAAGAAATAAGATAAACATTCCACATAGAGACACAAACTTATCATGGTTCTCCCCCCCCTGGGTTACATCCACAAAGATCTGTCTTTCTTGGATCTTTTATTATTCTGCATCAAGGTTATAGTGTTGCCCGCATTACATTTGAGGTTGGCAATATCATACTAAGCTCCACAGCTTATGACATTACCCTCGATTACAATGCATATCTCTGTCTTCCTGTCTCTATCTAATCATTTCTTTATCCCTTCTCATACATGTCAGTATCACTAACTATCTCTTTGTTATCTCACAACACGTATTTATATTACAAAAGGGGTTGATTACCTGTTCCAAAAATGAACAAAACCCTAACCAACTAACCCTAGTTGGATTAGGTTTGTCCACTTTCTAAGTCCTTGATCGTGACTGGTCCAAAATCCAACCGTTTTCCTTGTTTGATCTGCATCTTTCTTCCTTTCTTTGAATTTCATGGTTTCCTGGCACCACTTTTCCCTGTTTTCTGGAGTGTGCTCCTTCCTTGTTCCATTTCCTAACTGCCTTCATTAATTACTAGGATTTTCCCCAAAATGGCCTATGCCAACACAGTCCCTTAAGGGAATCCTATTATTTTGTTTAGTATTGCGAATTAGAATTTTCCTCTAGAAATTCTTAGGATCAATATTAGAAAGATGTAAAAGTCACTCTTGCCTTTTATTTATATAGTACATTTTTTTTTCCTTTTAATTAGGGATTTTTACTTATTGATCTTATCGAGTTTTAAGGACTCATTAGAAGCATCCCCAATGGATTTCCTAGCCATTTTACATTCTTTATCATACCAAGGGTTGGTTGTTATATTATTCTTTTTACAAGACACCTTTAAAGTGAACTTGTTAATAGAAGTGGAAAGGATAGTTGTCAAATTATGATATAGGTCTTCAATGTTGTCCTTATAAGTTAAGAGATGCAATTTACTATTTAAATCCTTTAAGAAAAGTTCAACTATATTTTTGTCAAAAAATATGTGCCTTTGATTATTAGAATTTTCTTCAATGGGGCTTCTTTGCATGACAATGTTTAGAGTTAGGGTTAAAGGTCTATAATCAGAATTGGGTTCATGGTCAGTTAAAAGGTCAAAAATTACTATTTGGTTGGAAACAAGGATATCAAATATCACATAATCCATGACACCACTACCTAGCCCATGAATACAAGTCATCTGGTTGGATTTTGACCACTTCATTA
>ML780191.1:101540-114446 GCA_009831015.1 Picea engelmannii | reverse complement strand
CCCAATGGCGGGGGATTCAGGGGCAGTGCCCCTAAATTGAAATTTTGGGAAAAATTCCCTTGTAAAATATTGTAATTTCATAGTCAATCTAGACCATTCACTATAAGGTCGAAGATCTAATGGTAGAAGTTATTTTAGGTTTTTTTCCCTAGAAGAAAACCCTCTCTTATGAGGGAATTGTAATGCAGATGTGTATTATTGTGAATATTATATTCTGAGAGAGGAGACTATGAGAGAAAGAAGTGGAAGTTACAATGGGTGTGTTGTAGGTTGTATCCCTTCATTTTGTTGGATAATATAAAGGAAGGACTTGATAATTTATTTGGTGGACGTAGCCCGCACTGGGTGAACCATGTATATCTGTGTCTCTACTGCATTGTGTATCTTTTGTTATTTATTTTCGCATTTGTTTTATTTTATTGCTTCATGATCCTGTTTTTATAACAACTGGTATCATAGTGAAAGGTAACTCACAGGAAGAGAGGGTTCCTATTTCTAGAGGGAGCAATGGCGGAAGATGGAAACTTTAGGGTCGAGAAATTTAACGGCCAAAATTACTAGTTATGGAAGATGCAGACGGGATATTATTTATATCATAAGGATATATTCCTACCATTGGGTGGAATAGAAAAGAAGTCGATGGCCCTAAAGGACAAAGAATGATAGGTTCTTGACATAAAGACACTAGGAATGATGCGGTTGAGCTTGGAAGCATGAATGGCTTTCAATATTTCAAAAGAAAAGAAAATGAAGGAGATGATGGACATATTGACTAAACTGTATGAAAAACCCTCGGCATCCAATAAGGTATTTCTAATGAAGTGATTATTCAATATGAAGATGTCAGAAGGTGGGTATGTTGCAGATCACTTAAATGAATTTAATATGGTTACTAAACAACTAAGTTCTGTAAAAGTGGAATTTTATGAGGAGGTCAGGGCTCTTTTATTCCCGTGCTCATTAATAGAAAGATGGAATGGCTTGGTCATGGATGTAAGTAACTCTGTCTCTCGTTCAAACACTCTAAAATTTGATGATGTTGTTGTTGTTATCCTTAGCGATGAAATGCAATGGAAAATCACAGGTGAGACATCAGGTAGTGCGTTAAACATGGAAAACAGGGAAAGACAAAAGGATAGAGGAAAGGGCCCAGGGAACCACAAAACTTCTAGGAAGGGTAGATTCAAATCTAGACTGGGAAAGATAGAGTGCTTGAATTTTGGGAAGAAAGGACATATGAAGAAATACTACAGAGCTCCAAATAAACAAAGAGATGAATCGTAGGAGAAAACTGAGGAAGCAAATGTAATAGGTTATGTGTTACAAAATGATTTGATTCTTTCTGTAGATAATATTTCTGAGTCTTGGGTAGTATATTTGGGGGCTTCATTTCATGCCACATCCCATAGGAAACATTTTCTAGATTATGTTCAAGGTGATTTTGGACAGTTTCATTTGGGTGATGATGCACCATGCAAAATTGTTGGAATGGGAAATGCAAAAATAAAGCAAAATAATGGAAACCAATGGTTGTTGAAAGAGGTCAAACATGTTCCAAATTTAAGGAAAAATCTAATTTCAAAAGGGAAGTTGGAAAGTGAAGGTTGCATATCTATATTTACAGATAAGGAATGGAAGGTCACCAAAGGATCATTGGTGATAGCAAAAGGAGAGAAGGTAGGTACATTGTATTTATGTACTCGTAATACTGATTCTTCTATCTCTTTAGATTCTACAGGAGTGGATACAACACTTTGGCATCATAGGCTTGGACACATGAGTGAGATGTGGATGCATATAATTCAAAAAATGAATTTGTTGCCAGATCTTAAACAAATTCATTTGGATTTCTGTGAGCATTGTGTTTATGGAAAACATAAGATAGTCATATTTCTTAGAGTTGGAAAAGAAAAGAAGAGTGAAATTTTAGAGATTGTGCATACAGTTATATGGGGACTAGATCAAGTATTGTCTTTTGGTGGATCTCATTATTATGGTACTTGTATTGATGATGTAACTAGAAAAACTTGGATTTATTGCATTCGACAAAAATATGATGTTCTTGATACTTTTAAGAAATAGAAAGATTTGGTTGAGAATGAGACAGGAAAATAGTTGAAGTGTCTCAGATCAGACAATCGAGGTGAATATTGCAACAAGGAGTTTGATGATTATTTTTCATACCATGGGATTAGTAGAGAGAAAATAGTTTCAGGAACACCATAAGGAAATGATGTGTCAGAAAGGGTGAACATGACAATCATGGAGTGTGCAAGGAGTATGAGATTGCATGCAGAGTTTGTCTTATAGTTTTGAGAAGATGTTGTAGATATTGTTGTTTACTTGATAAACAAAGGACCTTCAAGTTATTTGGATGGTGGCATTCCATAGGAGGCATGGATAGGTAAAAAGGTAAACTATTCATTTATAAAGACTTTGGGTTGTGAAGAATTTGTCCATATTGATAAAGAAAATAGAACAAAACTTGAAGAAAAATCTAAGAAGTGTACCTTTATTGGATATGGTGTTAATGATTTTGGTTATCGCTTATTGATCCGGATTTAGGATTAGAACGAACTAATTAACAGAATGAATAGAATAAACACAGAGATACGAATAACACAAATATCCAGTGAACAATATCTTCTATTAAATAATGAGATAGGATGAAACTATAAAACTGTAGAACTGAAACACTTGCTCGAATGGTGGTAGCTATCTCTGAGAAGAGATGTGGATGCTACGCGCATATGTCTAAGCATAATGGATTACAATGGGGATATAAGGCATTTTTTATATTACTTATGAATTCCAAAACCCTATACATCCAAAAACCAAACCCTAGAAGGTGAAACACCAAAAGCTATGTGGGCCCTATGGGTAAGTTGGTGTAATTTGGTACCTCAACTTCTGAGGGTCGTAAATTTTGCATACGACCCTTGTTTTATGCATGTGATAGCCCATTGGAAAGGTATTTTAGAGAGATACACATGCCATCATCAAACTCCAACTATGTCTACAGTTTTTCTATGGTGAGAAAAAAAAAAACATTTAGGTCCCCAAAATGACCCTGAAAGTACAACAAGATGTGTCGACATGAAAACATACAAAATAATCCAGTTGGATTAGAAGAGAGGCCACACATATCCACTTGGAGGATGTGTGGGGCTTCAGAGAACCCCAAAAGTGTACAACCCACAATTACAAAGTAGTACAAAAGAACGTACTGAACAAAAAACAAACACAAGGAGCCAGTTGGAATAGGTGGGTGACCACCAATATCCACCCAGATCACTTATGGGATTATGAAAATCAAAAAATCATTAGGAGTAGAGATGTAATATTCAATGAGAATGTCATGTATAAATATTAGTTGTAGGGAAGGAAACAGGAAGAAGAAAAACCAAAATACACAGTTCTTGATGAGATCACTGAAAAAGAAATTCGAAAGGTACCAGAAAATAAAAATGTACAACAACAAGAGAAACATGTACCTCAATATCCTACAAGTATTGTTATAATATATACCAAGTGAAGTAGACCCCATGAACGATACTCTCCTTCATTGTACTATTTATTTTTGACTGATTTTGGTGAACCAGAAAGTTATGAAGAGGCAATGCAGGTAGACACTAAAAGGAAGTGGGAGAAAGGCATGAAAGAGGAAATTGATTCCTTGGTTAAATAACTAGACTTGGGACTTGGTTCAATTGCTTGCAAAAAAAAGAGCATTGCAGAATAAATGGGTTTACAGGTTGAAGGAAGAAGATGGAGAGAAAACAAGGTACAAGGATAGACTTGTTGTAAAGGGGTTTGCACAAAAGAAAGCTATATATTTTGATGAAATGTTTTCTCCCATTGTTAAGATGACTTCAATTGGGACTATTTTAAGTCTTATGGCAGTAGAAGATTTGCATCTTGAACAATTAGATGTAAGAACAATGTTTTTCCATGGGGATTTGTATGAATAGATTTATATGCAACAACCATAGTGTTACACATTATTTTCRTCACCCCTATGACCATTAATGATGTAAACYTATCCTTTGTCTTGAGAAGGATCAATGGCCTGAATCCMTRAAGAAGAATGAAGATACATTTTCYSAGAGAGATGGAATTATACTTTTCCTTTGTCAAAAAACTTAGAAAAAGGGATCATCGCACCTTGCTTAGTGTTAAGGGTGCAMCGATTTTTGTACGAAGGAAAAATAGCATCTTCTTGATTCTTATAGAATAGAAGCTTCGAGGGTGAGTTTGTCTCCGATCGGTTTGGATCTAAGTCGCATCCCTCATCTCTTGGGATCATCCTAACCTCCTCACCCTATCCTTTTCAGCTTATAAAGGAGAAGAGTTCTCATGGGAAAAGTTAGTTGGATTGAGTTGGCTAGCTTTTGGTGTGAGCTTGAGTAATTTTTGTAGCTTTGGGCTTTGGTTTGTCAAGATAGATTGTTGGTCTCAGAATCTGTGGAGAAAGAAGTGTATGGGAAGCAAGGAACTATTGGAAGGGACCTTACAACATCAAGGCATTGGTTGTATTCTCCTTTTCATATATTTAATACATTGATATATTTATGTCCCATAAAATTGGTCTTATTTTATTGCGTGACTCCTTGATCACATACATAGGTTTTGTTGAGTATATGTTGTTGCTTTCAATTTGTTGGAATGTGTCTTTTTACAGGTTCAACATCCCATAAGCCTTGTAACAGAGCGAGGATGACACTAGTGATGAAAAACAACGTTTAAAAGGTATTCCATTTATCTCTTGTTAGTTAGTATGCTTGATAATTAAAACTTAGGGAAAGTTTTATATTCTATCTTATTTTGTTCTAGTTTCGTGGTGAAACTAGGGAGATATGTTTGTGTCCGCACTTATTGATTTGTTCGATAAAAAAATTGGTGACCATACTGGGGAACAAATTGCTTTCCTAGTTTGTTTTTATTTCTTGATTTTATTTCATGGGTTTTGTTTCTGAGTCACTGGGAGATCCAGATTGACTCTTTGACTCTTTAATTTCACTGGAAAACCTTCATGCTTTTTATTTTTTATTTTTTTCCTTTGATCATCGCACCTTGCTTTGAGAGACAGTGCAATGATATAGGATCAACACACTCTTCCTTTAGACACATTGAGACGTCGTGACACTATATTTTTCTCTAGCCTACGATGATCAAGGATCTTCTCACTGTGTTAATCCTACAACCTGCGATGATTGTGGAAAAAAATGATTTTTTATGGTTTTTCTTGCCCAGATCTTAGATATGGTTTTGGGGTGATTTGTTGGGTTTGATTATAGTCAGCTTGAAAAATTTGAATTTTCTTTTAGCTATCTTTGAAATAAAATAAAAAAATTTCTTGTTGTGCATTAGATTGGGGCCATCCTTGCATTTGAAGTAGTGAAATTGCATGGTTTTTGGCATTTTTGTTCTTGAATTCTTGTTGTGCATTAGATTGGGGGCCAAGAATCGTGTATTGGTGTATAGTCTCTTTGGCTCATTTCTTGAAGATCTTTATATTGATGAGTTTAATAAAATTTTGGGACATTGTGCATCTGGGAATGATAAACGTTTTCTCCTTCTCATAGTATAGCTATCATCGAAGTGAAATATTTGCATTCTCATTTCTTTGCATTGTTTAGAGTCGATCAAAACATCATTTAGTCCATGCCATTTTTCCTCTTGAGTAAAAAACAACCTTAAAATAAATCACTTATAAAAATTGATTAGACATTTTTATATTTTATGGTAGCAAACCTACATTAGATTAGTTGTAGGGCTTTGGAATAGGTGTGAAAGATAACTTTCCAAATATGCAAACAAACATAGTATCTTGTAATAGGGAGAGTTCAAATCCACTTGCTACATTTTTTCCTGGGAATCCCTTCTAACACAAGAGTCAATCATGAGGTCGAATTAGGACCAACAGAGTTACTCACCATGCTCTGTTGGTCTTAGTGTAGATATTGTGCATATTATTGGGGGTCACTTGAGAAGAAAATCATGTGGGGACCTTCTTGAGTTGATTTTGGGCTTAGATACCCTACCTTTGCACATGGATTGGACTGTCATCTGTTTCCCCAGACATCATTCTCGTAATTGGTAACCTTAGTGGCTTATCTCTTTAGGGTCTTTACACGAGGTGACTGTGGAGGGGCAAGTCTTTACGGTACCTGGAATCGACGTTGGAAAAACTCACTTGGGATCCTTGGAGGGTGTACCTACGACTATGTGTGGGAGCTTGCACTAGGGTGTAAGTCCATTAAGCAAGTTGTCAACGTAATTTTTCCACCCTCTCTATCTCAACCCTTTCTTACATTTTTCCCGCGACGTTGGATTTCATCACCAACTAGTGTGCTCATTGTGAGAAGGTTTTGTTTGCTTTCTTTCTTACTATATGTTTAGCGTGTGTTGTTTATTTTTTCTTTAGCAAACTCTAGGTTGGATTATTTTTTTATGGCATCAGTTCCCAGAATGACGAATGAAGCAACCCCTGCTCCAGGGGAGCCTTTTGTTTTTCCTTCTTATCGAAACGTTGGTCCTCCTCACATTGCTACTTTGAACCTTCCAGGTCTCACAATTGGATTACCGATATTGTTGTTTTCCACTCAGGTAATCCCGAATGCAGCTAGTGCTTCATTTGCAAGCACTTCCCCCCAAGAACATCAACTTCATGTTTATCCTTCACCTTATTCACTAGTAAGATATTCTTCACCTTCATCACCTGCAAGGTCTTCTTCCGTTTCATCTTCTTCACCGAGTGAAATCTCTGAAGCTAGTAACCCGGTGAATAAGAAGAAGAAGAAAAGGAAGATTAAGAACAAGAAAAATAAACAAGGGTCCACAATTCCAACCACTGCCAGACATGTTGGAAAACAACTAGTTACAACTAATCATGCTGGGAGTGTTGATGATGTCAATATCATCCAAACAACCCATAAGCCCAAGTACCCTTGCATGATTTGTAAAGTTAGCCATATTCTTAAGGATTTCCCTGGTGTATCTAATTTTATAGAAGCATGGTCTACACACCCTCGCCAACCCATGTTGTCAGCCTCTAAACAACATGCTGATGACCTCCCGTCAACTAGTCAGGATATCATTGGGAAGAAGAAAAGTAGAGTCAAGTTATCGTGTATCTTATGTGGAGGGATTCATCAAACTCACATTTGCCCTCGTATGGACGAAGCCTCAAAATTACTGGAATACATGTTTGTTTCCCTTCCTCAACTTTCAGCTACTTACCGCAACCTTACTCTCAACCCACATGTAGTTGATGGACTGATCAATATAGTCTGTTTGTCGGTCAGTCTGGTTGATCAGGTAGTTAATCTGATCACATCCTTTGTTGAACTAGTTGATAAAGTGGTCGATCCGATTTGATCCTCGATCGATCCCACTCTCCCGTTAGAGAGTGCAATCCAAGAGGTCGATCCATTTCCACCTATCAACCCCATTCTCCCCTTGGAGAATGAAACCCAAGTGTTCAATTTGATGTCATTATCAGTCGATCCTATTCTCCCGCTAGAGAGTAAACACGATGTTGCCCACGTTTTTCTCATTGATACAAAATATACCGTGCTTCTGGGAATTCCTCCTTCTCCCATGGAACCTCCTCCAAGTAATGAGGCCATCCTTTTTGATTGGGGTGCACTAACTGGACCTCATCTTCCCTCTCACATTCCTTTCAATATTATAGTACAAGTTTGTGGTCAGGACATTCCTCAGACGCTGATAGACGAAGGTTCGTCCATTAGTATTTTGTCCTCTATTGCTTGGAAAGATTTGGGTTATCCTCAGCTTGTGCCGATTACACAGAATCTCTTAGCTTTTAATAGAAGAACCAATCAAACTTTAGGTACCCTTCCTCGGTTTCCTATAACTTTGGGAGGGAAAACTGTCTTTATTGACATCATAGTAATCCAATACCCCTTAGATCTCGATTTAATGCTTGGGCGATATTATGTCTATGCCATGAAATCTATTGTGTCCACTCTTTTTCGTGTGATATATTTCCCTCACGATGGAAGAATTGTGACTATTGATCAACTTTCATTTGTTGGTCTTGACTCAATGACCTCCCTAAACGGTTTATATATGCAAACAATATCACCCACCATAGGTCAATTATGTGGTGTTGTATCCCATGCCTTTAGCTGTTGATGAAGATGAGTCTCTCAATGTGAGCTCAGTCCCCTATGACCTAGATCCGATAGTTGACATGGTTATCTCTTTGATAGGGTATTTAGAGCTTGATATCTTTACTCATGTCGCGACCCTCAACATGGTGTCTTTCTAGAATGTTGTTCTTCCATCCAGTGAAGATCTCTTGGAAGCCATGATCGATTTTTTTCCCTTGACACGGTGTCCTTCCAGAGCATTGTCCTCTTGGAAGAAATGATCAAGAAGAGATCTTTGAGCATGGTTTTATGATTTCAAGCTCGTTAAAAAATGAAACTAGCTGCGAGGATAGTTTTTGCATCCCTGTGGAAACCTCATTAAAAAATGAAACAAAGGTTACGAGCATAGTTCTTCTCCCGTGTCAAGATCATTTAAAAATGAAACAAAGGTCTAGGGATTGAACCTAGATTCATGAGCATAGTTAATATTCATGTGTCAATATCATTAAAAAATGAAATAGATTTTTCCCCTTCTCTGTTTGAGTCAAGTACTTCTTCAACTATTTGAAGCTTCATTTCATTCTCCTTTGTAGTTGGACGAAATGAAGCTTGCGGGGCAATGCTTACAGCCTCTGGACTTCATGTTGAAGTTAATTCTCTAGCTTCTTAAGATAGGGGATAAGTACCAACCATCCCAGGATTATGCGTTGGGAAGCCTCAAGCATAGTTTCCTTTGGTTCAAGCTTATGTAAAGATGAAACTAGGTCCAAGCATAGTTTTGTTTAGTTTTAATCTTGTGAAAAAATAAAATCTATCTCAAGCATAGTTTTGTTTTGTTTTAAGCTTGCGTAAAAATGAAAACAATACCGAGCTTAGTATTTGTTCTTTCTTATGCTCGTAAATCAATGAGAATGTAACCGAGCAAACGTTTATTACTTTTTCGGACTCGTAAAGGTTATACGAAAAATGAACCCTCTGGAGTTCCCTTTAAGCTCTTTTTAGACTCTCTAAACATGAAAATATTGCCGAGCGACCTTGTTATTTTCATGCTTATAAAAGCATTTGAATAAAACATCTAACGAGCAGTATATTATCACTTTTTCGGTCTCATCATATTAATCTACGAAAAAGGACCTAATGGAGTTCTCTTTAAGTGTTTTTCGGACTCTCTAAAATTGAAAAACCCCTAAGTTTTCTCTCTTTGGACTCATTAAACAAACATCGAAATACCCATATGGGATCGAACCACTCCTTCTTAGGGTTCATTAAACATACTCTGAGGGACTTGTCTGAAGGATGAGCTTACATCAACAAGCATATGTTATCCTCCTCAAGTTTGCGTAAAAATAAAGAGGTGCTCACTAGAAATGGTTGGGGAAAAATAGGAAAGAATTGTGTCTCTATATTTGTGTTAGTGGTAGTAATAGTCGCTCTTGAACATGACACCCCCCTTCATAATTTTATCTAGGTTGGGAAATCCATTTGTCTCTCGTCTGACCATCCACAAATTCATATGTTGGGTCATCCTTGAGTCAATGCTGCCAAGACCATTGTCGTGTTGTTCATATGTTCAAGAGATGTCCAACCTAAACGAGCCTTCTATCAAGTCGACCATCTGTAGTTATAAATCTTCTACCATGTCATCCATCCCTATGTTAGTTTCGAATCACTTCATACTCTGATCTACCTCAAATATTTTACATATTTCATGTCATTGATGGGGGATACATCAAAGCCCTCTTGTTACGAGTCTTTTCTTGTCGAATTCAGAAAATTATCTGGGAACAAGACTTAGAAACTAATTAGTACCTTGGAAATTGAATTCCTTAAGGACAGGTTTCCTTTCTTTCGATAGTGGGTTTTCATTATTGACCCGTGATTGGAAGATTCCATCGAGTGTTTGACTTCAACTCATACATTCACATCCGTTGGATTGTACTAGTGTACCTTGGGAGTCATTGAAATTAATGGTGATTCCCCTCACACTTGTTAATGGTATTCATTAATGACCGGTAATCAAGTGGTTTCACCCATGTTTGACTTCAACACATATATTCGTATGGTTAGATTCATACTATAAAGTGGTGGAGATGAAGACCCTAGATTATTTTTAATAGATTCAAGTTGTGTTGGAGTATATTCATATTGTATTGTTGCATAGATCCACAGTGTATGTCTCATGGTTGTGTTCAAATCTAAGTCTTTAACACATAGATCCACAATGTATTTTTGGTGACAATGTTCAGATTTGAGTCATAATGGCATGGATCCATAGTGTATGTTTGGTGGCCATGACCTGTCTTACTTGACATGAATCTTTGCATGTTGGCATTTATGCTTTGATTCATTTGTATTATGAGTATGGGAATGCCTACCTCAATGATGAAGATATTATTGTACTCTATTTCCTTATTTGTTGGCAGGTTTTTGACTAACATGTTCCTTGTTCCCTACACACACTCGATAAAGTATTTCAGCTATCACTCTATTCTAACTTCATAATTTGGGGGGATCTATGTTACAAAATATTTTTTTCACCCCTATGACTGTGAATGATGTAAACCTATCCTTTGTCTTGAGAAGGATCAATGGCCCGAATCCCTGAAGAAGAATGAAGATACATTTTCCCAGAGAGATGGAATTATACTTTTCCTTTGTCAAAAACCTTAGAAAAAGGGATCGTCGCACCTTGCTTAGTGTTAAGGGTGCAATGATCTAGGATCATCGTAGGTTGCACCACAGTGGCTTGCGACATCATCACAGTTTTCTCAGTATTAAGGGTGCGATGATTTTCGTACGAAGGAAAAAGAAACTCTTCTCGATTCTTCTAGAATAGAAGCTTCGAGGGTGAGTTGGCCTCTGATCGTTTTGATGAGTCACATCCCTGATCTCTTGGGATCATCCTAACCTCCTCACCCTATCCTTTTCAACTTATAAAAGGAGAAGAGTTCTCATGGGAAAATTTAGTTGGATTGAGTTGGCTAGATTTTGGTGTGAGCTTGAGTAATTTTTGTAGCTTTGGGCTTTGCTTTGTCAAGATAGATTGTTGGTCTCAGAATCCATGGAGCAAGAAGTGTATGGGAATCAAGGAACGGTTGGAAGGGAACTTACGACATCAAGGCATTGGTTGTATTCTCATTTTCATATCTTTAATACAGTGATATATTTATTTCCCATAAAATTGGTCTTATTTTATTGTATGACTCCTTGATCACATACATAGGTTTTGTTGAGTATACGTTGTTGCTTTCAATTTGTTGGCTTGTGTATTTTTATAGGTTTAGCATCCCATAAGCCTTGGAATGGAGCGAGGATGACACTATAGAGGAAAAATGATGTTTAAAAGGTATACCATTTATCTCTTGTTAGTTAGTATGCTTGACAATTAAAACTTAGGGAAAGTTTTATATTTTGTCTTATTTTGTTCTAGTTTTGGGGTGAAACTAGGGAGATCTGTTTGTGCCCGCACTTACCGATTTGTCCGATAAAACATAGGGGTATGAGATCAAAGGGAAGGAAAATTTGGTATGCAGGTTGAAGAAGATATTGTATGGCCTAAAGCAAGTTCCAAGGAAGTGGCATTTTAAGTTTGATAGGTTTATGACAAAAAAAGGTTTTAGTAGATGTCATTCTGATCATTGTGTTTATTTTAAAAGGCTAGAAAATGGTAGCTATATTATATTTCTATTGTATGTAGATGCCATGCTTGTTCCAGGGTCTAATATGAAGGATATAAAAGTTCTCAAGAAGAAATTAACTAATTCATTTGCGATGAAGGATTTTGGTGTTGCAAAGAAAATCCTTGGTATGAGAATAACAAGAGACAGGAAAAATCACAAATTGAAATTGTCTTAGGGTGAGTACAGAGAAAAGGTGTTGGAGAGGTTCAAAATGCAGAATTCAAACCAGTTAGTACACCTTTGGCCAGCCATTTCAAATTAACCAAGGAAATTTGTCCCAAGACACAAGAGGAGATGGAATACATGTTCAGGGTCCCTTATTCATCAACAATTGGCAGCTTGATGTATGCGATGGTTTGCACAAGACCAGATATTTCACATGCAGTGGGATTTGTGACTAGGTATATGAAAAATTCAGGGAAAGAACATTGGGAAGAAATAAAGTGGATTCTCCTATATTTGAGAGGTACTTCTACCCATGAATTATGTTTTGGAGGTTCGGACTATGTTCTACAGGGATATGTTGATTCAGATATGGTAGGTGATAAAGATAGAAGGAAGAGCACCACAGGGTATGTTTTTATTTTAGGTGGAACAACAGTAAGTTGGATTTTAAAACTATAAAATGTTGTTTCACTTTCAACAACAGAGGCAGAGTATGTTGTTGCTACAGAGGCTAGTAAAGAGATGATTTGGTTACAGAGGTTTATGGAGGAATTGGGAAAGAAGCAGGAGAATAACAGGTTTTACTGTGACAATGAGAGTTTCATTCATCTTGAAAAGATCTCAGCCTTCCATTCAAAGAATAAGAATATAAAACTCAAGCACCATTTCATACGATCCATCTTGGAAGATAGACATTTGAAGTTGGAAAAGATACATACTAGCTAGAATCTTGCAAACATGTTAACAAAGGGAGTAACCAAGGAGAAACTGAGTTCCTGCTTAATTTCAGTTGGCCTTCAAGCATGAAGGCGAAGATGAGAAATTTTCCAAGTCCAAGGTGGAGTATAGTACAACAAGTACAACAACATTGGAGGTGTTGTGATCAGTGTCCAAGTGGGAGATTGTTGGTTGTGGAGCATGATTATCTTCCTGATTCACATGTT
>ML780191.1:40446-52180 GCA_009831015.1 Picea engelmannii | reverse complement strand
TTTAATGTAAAATACAGTAGAGATATTTCCAAAAATAATAATTGTGCTTACATAACAATTGTGCAACATTCACTGATTAATGCAACTCTTACATCCACATTTGAAATTGATTGCAGCTATATTAAAATGCACTCCAAGTACCTAAATAAAAGAGTTTTACATTGCAAATTTGGTCCTGAGTAAAAGGTATAGCCAAGTTTTCTAGAAGCAAAGATATGTCCTTAACCCAAGGGATATTATGCCTAAAATACAATTCAAATTGAATTCAAATTGAATACTAGAAGTCTGAATTTTGTTCCAATTGCTTCATAGGATGAACTTTTATAATTTACAAATACCTTTTAAATATGCTTTCTATACAAAATGTGGAGTTTTTCTTCCTCATCTTTCTCATTCCATTTTATCGTTTCATGCATCTAAGGATAGGGTTTTGACAAATGAGGTTGTCAGGTTTTGTGAAGAACATATTGGTGAGGACCTGGAAGAGATCAAAGGCTACCATAATCACAAAATGCATTCCACTATTTTTAATAGTTAGAGATTTGATGAGGTAATCTCAAACCCCATTCTTTGCATAGGTTTTTTTCTTTATGTTGTTTGTTTATGGATATATCATATACTGATCTCTTCTTATACCCTTGTCCATTTAAGGGTAGAACAACTGAGATTTCTAAGAAAAGTAGAAAAGGCAGGCATATTATCTCCTACCGAAAAGTTTTGTTTCTGTCTTTCTAAAATTGAAAGCCAAGGTCTTCTTTCAAAAGAAAAGGAGCTAGGTCTACTTTCAATAGTCACTGATCCTAACAAACCTAGAGAGCTTCTAAATCTAGCAATAGTTCTTCTGATTGTAGGGCCATTATGTGCCTATTTTGTTCCTGATGACTCAAGTTGGGAAGTAGCATTGCAATTTGTAGTAACTTTGTTGTTTGTTTTCGGTGGGCCTACAATATTTTCCAGATCAAATTTGATGTCAGATTTGTAGAACTCAAGCTAAGAATCAAATTAAGTATTTATCCATATTCATCGTTCTTTTTGTTTGGGTTTACAATGTTTAATATTCTGAGGTAAGAGATGTATGGAGTGAATGCAGACCACTGAATTTCAGGGAATTCAATAAAGATGAATGACAGGCATTATGGAAGTTGGACCTACAAATGAACATTCTGGGTTGAGAAATTGTCGATTTCACGTCGGTTAAGACAGTATGTGATTGAGGAAATTATCAGGGACTCTTCGACTTCTTCTCCGTGCGATACCAACATTTTTGCAGATTCCATGAAAAAAAGCATTGGATTTTAGGAAGTAGAAAAAAATCAGGTGGTTTTGGATACTTTCAATGCACTGACTTATTTAGAAGTCTGAATTTTGTTCCAATCACTTTACAAGATGAAATTTTAATTTACGAATACCTTTTAAATATGCTTTATGTAATCTTCTTTCTATACAAAATGAGGAGTTTTTCTTCCTCATCTTTCACATTCCATTTTATCATTCATGCATCTAAGGATAGGGTTTTGAGAGATGAGTTTTTTGGGTTTTGAGAAGAGCATATTGGTGAGGACTTGGACGAGATCAAAGGATACCATAATCACATAATACATCCCACTACTTTTTACATTTAGAGAGTTGACAAGGTAATCTCAAACCCCATTCTTTGCATAGTTTAATCGCAATCCTGTCGATGTCACTTCACAGGTGTGTTTCATCGCAATCCTGAACACATGCTATCCACTAAATACCCCTCCTTCTTTTGCTGTGTTATTTTCTCTTGGTTCTGGTACTTCCACTGGACACTCGATATGTGTTGCGCAATTTGTTTGGTATCAATTTCCTTTCACATTTCCCATCTACCTTTCATTTCCTTTCTCATTTTGTTATAAAAATTATTTAAAA
Source organism: Picea engelmannii (assembly GCA_009831015.1). Classification (NCBI taxonomy): domain Eukaryota; kingdom Viridiplantae; phylum Streptophyta; class Pinopsida; order Pinales; family Pinaceae; genus Picea; species Picea engelmannii. The sequence goes on along the minus strand of ML780191.1, from coordinate 50,287 downwards.
AACAACTTTGAATATTTGGTAGATTCAGAGCCCCTCCTTTCATCGCAATTTACAAAGAACCCACGCTGTCCAATTTACCAAGAACACAAGCTATCCAATTTAGCGAGAATTTTCTACGAACTCAGCTGGCGAATTTTCTCCGAACTCAGCTGGCGAATGTTCATGTTGTCCCACTAGCAACTCAATTCCAAATCCTAGAGTTGAGAAAAAGTTTATCCTAAAGTTTTTTATTAACAAAATTATATGATGAAAATTTAAAAGATAAACATTTATCATAATAATATTTATATAGAAGAATTTGAAACTTCGAAATCGTAAAATGATATGCATGAAAAACACACTACCGAACACATGCTGTCCAATTTAGCGAGATTTTTCTCCGAACTCAGCTGGGGAATTTTCTCTGAACTCAGCTGGCGAATTTTGTCCCACTAGCAACTCAATTCCAAATCCTAGGGGCGAATTTTGTCCCACTAGCTACTTATATGTGAAAACCGACAAAAAGTTTATGATTGCTACTTATATGCGAAAACCGACACAAAAAAGTAGTTGATTGCTACTTATATGCGAAAATCGACACAAAAAGTAGTTGATTGCTACTTATACGCATCATCCCAAAAAGTAGTAGTTGTGATCCCAAATGTCACACTCTTAAAGAAAATATCGAAAAGTGTAAGGATGATATCATCCATATCATTGAACAGTGTAAGGATCATTTTCATCTCCTGGGCTACATCTCCTGGTCCATCATCCCTTGGATCATTTTCATTATGCTTAAAAAGTTCTTTTACAGTGCTCAGAATACAAAATAGATGTCTCCAATGGCTCCCAAACATCCAAAAACCCCTAGCTAAGATTTTTCGGCATCTGGTTTGGCCAAAAAATGAAGAAGTTACACCTCTTGGAAGTTTTTCCCCTTCAAGCTTGTTGTACCTGCTTGCCAAATTGCACCCTTTGTCCAACTAACTTAGCCTCTGTGTGTGTTTTCCATGCCAAAACCTAGCACACACAAATATCCTGGTAAAATGAGTGAAATTGTAGGACAGTTTGCACTGACCCCCAATTCTTGGCAAAGAACCCAGTCATATGGCCCCATGTGGGCAACAACCTAACTGTTTGGTGCACCCGCTAGATAATTCCTCTGCGCGAAGGTGTGGTCGTATGGAACGATCATATGGAACCATCCCCACACCTTTCGAGATAAAATCCAAGTGACAACAACTCGTGTGGCAAAGGTTTTATGGTAAGGGTCATATGTAGTGGTGTATGTGTCAGGGCTAAGTACAATGGAGAGTTCCCACACTAGTGGTTTTATGGAGTGGTGTGATGGACTAGAGGCTATACAATGGAGGGTTCCCCACACCAAATTTTATGAAGTGGTTGCATGTTGTGTCATATGGACCGGGGGATGGGGCCTACCCCCGACCCTTTACTCTGCCGACCAAACCTTAATGCAAATTCAAATATTTAAATTGGACTATATGGTCAAGAACCACCTACGGGCGGGCTGGTATCTCGGGCCCTACCAAAGATTTGACGGCCATCTAGAGGTTGAGGGTTAGACCCCCATAGACTTCACCCATTTTACACACTGGAGGGGTGCCACGTGGAAGCCCATGATTGGGCCACATGGCACCATACAAGTTGCCCATTAAATGACATGTGTCAGCATCCCATTCACCCACATGTCTACCACCAAGCCTACCCTATCAGCATGCCAACTCATCACTGCTACATCACCTGCCACATGTGGCTCCGTACCCTGCCAGGTTAGTACTGTACAGTTGTACGAACTGTACGGTCAGTTACCATGATCTGGATTATTTTCGGCACGAAATGAGAGCAGAGATATAATAAAGAAATGCACAGAGATATCCTAGGTATTCAGTAATATAACAGAAATGTATCAAAGATGCAACCATAAAAACAGATATACGGTAATACACGATTTCTATTAATGAAATAAATGTACAGAGATTGTAAAAATACAGAGTGAAAGACTTGCTAGAATGGTGGCAGTTTATCTCTAAGAAGAGATGTGACGGCTACTCGCATTCGCAAGAAGATGATTAGAATGAGTCTCTGAAGGCCTTTTTACAATAAACAGGAATTCCAAAATTCATAAACATCCAAAAACCTAACCCTAGGAGATGAAGCACCAAAAGTCATGTGGGCCCCGTTTGGGTAAGTTAGTACATCAACTTCACGGGGTCGTAACGTTTGCATACGATCTCCGTTTTAGGCGTATGATAGCTCGTTGGAAAGGTATCATAGAGGAGATTCATTTTGGGGGCTCAATGATTACTTCAGCTATCATTGAGAATCTTGATCTCAAAAAACCTTCACTTGGGCCCTCAAATGGCCCTGGAAGTTAAAAGCTGCTAAAAATAGTAAATTGCCAAATTTGCCAGAAAACTATTTTGAGTCAGTCAGAAAAGGTGGGTGGCCACCAATATCCACCTAGATCAATCCTTCCTCCTTAGGAAGCAATGTTCTCCATTGCGTTGAATTTCTAGGGGAGAGGGAAAGGTGTTTGTTGAATATTCATCTTGGTGAGTTGCTTGCCTTTCTGGAGACATCACGTTGCTCAGTTTGTGGAAATCTGTCATGAACCTGTTGAGGCTAAGGTTGTTCAAAAAATCGGGCTACATGAGAGGACAATGTGTAGAAGGAATCTTTTCTCTTTTCTACAACCTTGTCGACCTGCTTCTGTTGGATAGAAGGTGCTTGGGGCGAAGCTGTAGTGGTTGCAGTGTCCTTTTGTTCCCCTTTTGAACAGATTGTGAAGAAGCTAAATTTTGCAGTATGAGATACTGCCTTGCGGCACTTTTTAGGTGGAACAATAGTCAAAACTACCTCTGGTATCCTATAGAGATGACCCCCCAGAGAAACAATGACACTGAGGGGTCGAGACTCATAAACAACGTGGTGCTTCCACATATATGGTTGGCCCAAGAGAACATCACAGACATCTAGTGGGGCAACATCGCATAACACCTCATCCTTGAAGGGTTGGATTCCATATGACAATTGACATTGTTGGCTGACAAGAAGATCTCGTTCTTGGCTAAGCCACCCAATGTTGTATGGCTGCAGGTGTGGTGTTGTCGAAAATCCCAATGGTTTGATGACCTCTGCTGAGATGAGGTTTTTCTGGCTTCCACCATCAACAATAAAATGTAGCGGGGTCCCCTTTTCCCACATCTGTGAATGAAAAAGGCACTCCCCCTCTTCAGGATCTGTTGGTTCTTCTGGTTGAATTGATGTGGTCATGACAATAGCAGTGGGGTCTGCGTCAATGATCTGTCCTTTACCAGTATTTTCAGAATCAAATTCTGAATCAGGGTTCAGCTCCTTGTCTTTGATCTCGACCACCAATGACTGTTTTGAGCGACATTCATCGGTGTTGTGCCAGGGGATTTTGTGGAAATCGCACCATTTTCCGGTGTCCTTCTTTGTCTTCCCTTTAACTCTTCTTTTCATGTGGCTTGGACTAGTTTTTGGGAGACTGTTTGTTAGGGACGTCTTTGTCATACTTTGGTTGTTGTGGATTTGCAGAACCAAAATCTTGTTTGTTCTGGTGCTTAAATTTTTTCTCAATTTTAACAGCATATCGATAGGCAGTACTGAGTGATGAGATGTCCAAAAAATCCATTTCAGTTTGGATGTATCTGTGTAGAGCCCCATGTTATTTCAGAACCAAATGTCGTTCGGATTCTTTGATACCTAGCTTGGTGCATAAGGTATGGAAGGTATTGGTGAACTCTGAAACTACTTGGCCCCTCTCTTGTCGTAGAGTGGTCCATCTCATGCACTGGTCCTCATAGTTTCCAATAGGGTAATATTGTTCTTTTACCGCATCCACAAAAAAATCCCAAGTGGGATTGGCCCCATATATTTCAGACTCCTCTATGGAACTCTGCTCCCAATAAGTTTCCCACCAATGTTTGACATGGGGGAGAGATTTAAGGAGTGCGAAGGTAATCTTTTCTTTGTCAGAAAATTTGTGAATAGAGAAATAACCTTCTAGCAGGTTTAACCATTTGTCTAGGGATTCTGCATCTATCTGTCCTTCAAATATAGGAATATCAAAATTAACTTGTACCTTGAAAGGTGATGTGCCTCCAAAGTGGCTGCTTGATGAATATGCGCCGGTTGCTATCGGCAGGCGTTGAAGGATGTGGGAAAAATTCTCCATCATTTCGTCCCTCTATCACGTGAGAGCTTGCTCAAGAAACAAGCTGATAGAATCGTCTGCTCCGTTGTTTTTCTTTTCTTCCGCCATTGAGGGTTTCTTAGGTGTGCAAGAGCAATTTTCCTCAAGAGAGACAAGATCAAGACCCAACTTGCGATACTCAGATCTCGTCGGGGACATGCACTGAAAAAAACAACCAAGAACAACCTGCTCTGATACCACTGATCCAGATTATTTTCCGCACGAAATGAGAGTGGAGATATAATAAAGAAATGCACAGAGATATCGCAGGTATTCAATAATATAACAGAAATGTATCAGAGATGAAACCATAAAAACATATATAGTGTAATACATGATTTCTATTAATTAAAGAAATGTACAGAGACTGTAAAAATACAGAGTGAAAGACTCGCTAGAATGGTGGCAACTTATCTCTAAGAAGAGATGTGATGACTACTCGCATTCACAAGAAGATGATTAGAATGAGGCTCCAAAGGCCTTTTTATACTAAATAGGAATTCCAAAAGTCCTATACATCCAAAAACCTAACCCTAGGAGATGAAGTGCCAAAAGTCATGTGGACCCCGTTTGGGTAAGTTAGTACATCAACTTCCTGGGGTCGTAACGTTTGCATACGATCTTCGTTTTAGGCATATGATAGATTGTTGGAAAGGTATCATCGAGGAGATTCATTTTTGGGGATCAATCATGCCTTCAACTATCATTAAGAACCTCAATCTCGAAAAACCTTCATTTGGGCCCTCAAAATGGCCCCGAAAGTTAAAAACTGCTAAAAATAGTAAATTGCCAAATTTGCCAGAAAATTGTTTTGAGCCAGTCGAAAAAGGTGGGTGGCCACCGATATCCACCTGGATCATGCCACATCAGCACTATAAAGACTGTACAGTCAGCAAAATTTTGCTTGTTTGGAAAAATGAACAGAACAGGATATCTCGCTCATACAACGTCTGTTTGAGCCTGTTCAAGTTGCGTTGGGATTGTGAGGACAAGGCCTGCACACGTGTATGTTTTGAAGAAATTTCGAGCAATTTGATTTTTGAGAAAAATTTGATCCCCTAGATCACTGACAGATGAGGTGTTGTTTAACATCATTGAAGAGGTGAAAACAATAGGTTCATGGACCAAACTAGAGAGTTTGTATATGACAAAGAACTTGAAGAACATGATCTTCTTGAAGAGGTAGTTGTACAACTTGTGGATGAAAGAAGGTAAGAACATTGCTGATCACTTGAATGTTTTCAACACTATGCATTGTCAATTATCTAGTATGGACGTAACATATCAAGATCGAGACAAGGCGGTTACACTACTATGTTAGTTGCCTAAGTCTTGGGATCATCTGGTCACAACTATGTGGTTTAGAACAACATATTGTTGGCAAATGCTTAACAGGTAGTGTATGCTTGTCATTGATGGCAAGTACAACAGTGAAGATGGAAGGATCAGAATCTGCATCGATGGCCAAACAGGAACAACCTTCCAAGTAAAAAGGATGTGTAAGCTTGGACGAGAAGCGTTGTTGATCGTTGGATCCCATCCAAAATTCCTGACAGCATGAGGGCCATTAGATCTAAATAAAAACAAGAAGAGCGCGCGCTGAAGAGGAGGATAGATCTCAAGCGTTAGATCTGAGCGCAGGATTCGACCACCGTTGGATCAGGGAAAACCTGCACGATGTTTAAACTGCAAGGAGAAAATGAGCACACAAAATCTCGAAAGCAGGAGGACCGTCCATCTCAAGGGGTTATGTGGACCGTTGATCCGACTCCCTATCGGGGTTTCAAGGATCGCGAGTTGAAGAAGTCAAAGAATAATAACCACAGGACTCACGAAATCGCGATATGCGATACCCCGATATAATCTCGACCATTGGATCGAGGAAAAATATGGACCGTTGATCCCAGTACTTGTCGGAGTTTCGGGGATCAAGAGTTGGACATGTCAAAGTTTATTGACATCAGGAACCCCAAAATCGCGATGTGTGAAATCCCGACTGAATCTGAACTGTCAGATCAAGATGTGATCTAGATCGTCGACCCGACTCACGTCAGCAGACACGTCAACAAACTTAAGAACATGTGGCACAACCAGGCAATGACAAGTGTCAAGATGATTCAACACTTCAGGCACATGTAAGTCACGAATCAAAGTGACACGTGGCAGTATTCAACATGTGTCAATCCACGTGTGACGTCAGTAGATTTACACCATGTCAGAATTCGAGGATCGAGAGTTGGAGATGTCAAGGAATGCTAACATCAAGAATTCCGATATCGCGATATGCGAAATCGTGAAATGATCTGAGTCGTCAGATCAAGTGTTGGTCAGGACCATTGATCCCATGCCATTTCAAAGTATCGGGGATCGCGAATTGGAGAGGCAAAGAACCCAATGCATCAAGAATGTCGATTTCACGATATGCGAAATCGCGATTCAATCGTAGCCATTAAGTTAAGAAGTGACCTGGACCGTTGATATGATTTCTTTATGGAGTGTCGGGGATCAGAACTTTGAAGTGACAAAAACACTGGACAACAAGAATGCTGAAATCGCGATATGTGATATGGCGATTCAATCACAGCTGTTAAATCAAGCTTGGATATGGACCGTTGATGTAACTCCATATCGGAGTTTTGGGGATCGCGACTTGGGGAGGCAAGAACACAATGCAATAGGAGTGCCGAAATGCCGAAACCCGATTTAAAGGAAAGATTAATAAAGCTCATCCAACGATGTAGATTAACCTAAAGGAGATATGAGGGCTACTGTTGCACGACACAGTGAAACTGCTAGAAACCATTGATGGTTTCTACCAGAGGATGCGAAGACACCTCGGGATGACTGACAGAGAAGCTAAAGAGTCTCTGAGAGGAATGAAGATGTTCGTGGAGGCGATTGACAACTAATGAGCATTGAGGCCTATAACTGAAACAGAGAAGGTGAGTTCTAGGGATGATTTTAGGGGATAAATTTTGCTCATGGGCTAATTTTCCATGGTTTTTCCAAAAACGAGATTCGCTATTTTAAAAATGATTCGCCTAAATTCTATAGGATAAAATTATTTTACCTTCAAAATCCCCAAAAATTTATAAAAATTATATAAAATAATTAGAAATTTGAATATTTTTACAAAAATATAGCCAAACATTTATAGTTGACATATGAAGGATTAGAAAGATTTGCCAAGATTTATACATTTTAAAATAAATTTCCATCCTTAAAATCATCCTTGGTGAGTTCGACTGTCACAGAGAAGATGAAGAGTCTCAAACTGCCAGAGAGGCTGAGGAATCTCAGTATAACATACAGTGATGCTGGACACGCAGGGCAAACCACCAGAGAAGCTGAAGAGTCACGATGATGATCAGACAGAGCACTCGAGAGGTGGAGGATAATGGCGCAAAGTCAGCATGCAGAGGCATTGCGAACACTGCATGCACAAAGTGCACAGAAGCTATAAATACATGGTATAGAGAAGAGATGGGGTTGCAGTTGTTGTAGGAGTTTGTTGTGGTTGTTGTTGGTGAAGGTGATTCATGTGTGAAGAAGGAGGAGAGTGCAGCAGCTGAATAGAATAGAAGAGGAACTGTGCAGTGAATGGACATGGCGCATAGAGCATAAAAAGTGGAAGAACAGACAGCGTAAGTGATGTGTGCATAAAGACAATGAAGCAGACAAGGCAACGAAATGCAGCATAACAGTGATGAGTTTGGTAAGCCATTGTTGAAAATAATATCACTGTAATAAGTTTCAGTAGCAAAGATTTATATTCAGGGTGGTTGGGAGGAGCTAGGGAGGACTGGTGTCCTCAAAGGTTCAAGTGGGTGCTTGAACACAGGGAGTTGGTGCTTCCTTCTAGTTTGTGCTAGAGAAACCAGGGAGTTGATGCTTCCTTCTAGTTGGTGCTAGAGAAACCAGGGAGTTGGTGCTTCCTTCTAGTGGGTGCTAGAGAAAACTGAGAGTTGGTGCTCTCAGCAAGTTGCAGCTTGCAAAACTGAGGTTGTAGCCTCATTATAAGTTGGTGCTCATATGTATGATACTGTAAAGATTGTAACCATTACTTATCATATAAAGAAAAAAAGGTTTTTACCCTGCATGGGTTTCCTTGGGAAATATCTGTCTCTGTGTTTCTCATATATGTGAATGATGCTGAAAGTGCCATTGTTTATTTCCCTGCATTATTGTGATCATCATGTAGTGTCTCTACATAGAGTTTAAAAGAACCATAATTGTTTAAGAACGGTAACAACTAATTCACCCCCCCCCTCTCAGTTGTCTAACAATTGGTATCAGAGTCGGCCCCTTTTATCTAAGGGTAGATCCTAGAGCTTAAACATGTCAAGCCATGAAGGAAATTCAACCAACAAGGCCCCTCTATTCAATGGAACAAACGTTGCCTTCTGGAAAGTTAGAATGAGAACCTACATCATGGCTTTAGGTGCAGATGTTTGGGATGTGGTAGATATTGGTTATGTAAAGCCAGTAGTGCTAGCTAATAAGGATGAAAAACTAGAATTTAGCTTCAATGCTAAGTCCATGAATGCTATCTTGAGTGGGCTTGCAGAAGCAGAATTCGTAAAATTTATGCACCTAGGAACTGCCAAATAAATGTGGGACAAACTCATTAACAGTTATGAGGGTAATGAGAAGGTAAAGGATGCAAAGCTGCAAACCTACAGAATACAGTTTGAACAGTTGAAGATGAAGGAAGATGAAACTGTTGGAAAATACTTTCTGAGAGTAGAAGAAATGGTAAATGCAATGAAGGCACTTGGTGAAACAATTGGGGAACCTTCTTTAGTTCAGAAAATCTTGAGATCTCTCCCAGATAGGTTCAACCCAAAGGTCTCTGCTATAGAAGAACTTAATGATCTGAAAACCTTGCAGTTTGACCAACTTCTCGGAACATTGACTGCATATGAAATGAGAATAGTTAAATATAAACCCACCTCCAAAGAAGCATCATTTAAAGCAGACAAGAATGAGGATTCTGAGCCCGATGAAATTGAAGCAAAATTTGTGAAGAGACTGAAGAAGGGATCCGGCAAATACAAAGGTAAACTGACTTTCAAATGTTTTAACTATGGTAGGATAGGTCATTTTGCAAACAAATGTCCCCACAAAGGAAAGGATCAGACTTGTGATGATGAGAAGAAATACAAACACATAAATTTCTTTAAGGAGAATAACTTTAAGAAGAAAAGTCTTTGTGCAAAAAATGATGATGATCCTTCAGATGATGAGGATAATGATTCATCTATTGAAGATAAACTAAATGACATCACACTTATGGCCAAAGAGGAATATGACAATAATAGCACAGGGAGTGACGTTAATAAAGAAGAAGTTGTGGTTGACATGGAAGGAGAACTGATCAGTGCATTGGAAGAAATTGACAGACTAATAATCAAGAACAGAAAGAAAAGACAACTGTTGATACAGTTCGAGAAAGACAGTAAAAAACCTGGTGAAGACCTTATCCTACTAAAGGTAGAATTGGAAGAGGCAAAGAAAATCGAAGAGATTCTGAAACAACAACTATTAGAAAAGAAGGCAAGATGTGAATCATTAGAACAAGAAGTAGTGAAAACAAGGAAAGAAATGGAGAAGTTTCAAGCCTTG
>ML780191.1:20969-32437 GCA_009831015.1 Picea engelmannii | reverse complement strand
GTGTAAGTAATTAAAGAGGGTAAGCTTGAAGAGGTTAATAGAGGGGTGAAGTTAAAGGAGGTGTTCAGATTAGTAGTTGCATAATTATGATTTGGACGTGTGCTTAAACAGCCAAAATTATTTTTTTTCATGATTTATCTTTATGGTTTCATGATTTATCTTGATGTTAGTTTTGTATTTTAATTGCTTTGATTATGTTTAAAACTGACATAAATTTAATGTATAAAGAAATACATATTTTAATTGAATTTATAATGTTAATATAACAATACTTTGTTTATGTTTAAAATTCTAATGGGTTTAAAGTAAAGGAAAGATATATAACTCCATGGACATAAGGCTTGTATTCCTGATCTCTCGTTACTGAGAGTGTGCACAAGTGTCACCAATTGTGCTATTTTATGGGGCTATAATTAATTGAATTTATAAGATTAATTGGTAGACCTTATGGAAAATCATGTAATATGGGGTTATTTTGTTTTGTGCCTGCTGCTAAAGTATTATGCTTTTGATTTCTTTTTGTCATTATTATAGGGATCTTGGATATGGCAATGTTATTTTTCACAAAATGCACTTTTAAAGTGTTCAAATCTTATCTTATTTTTGAATGGATAAATTAATTCAGCATTTTTACTCAAAAAATGTCTGGAAAAAAAGTAAAAATATAGAATGTTTAAACTATGTTTTTTGAACAGTTTTAAAGTGTTCAAATCTTATTTTTAAATGCATAAATTAATTAAGCTTCATCAACATCATTCAAAAACTGCATTCATGATGTCAATTCTTAAATCCTTTCATAGAAGGTAAACTATGAAATGTCCATGAAAAAGTAAAAACATAGAATGTTTATTACGCTAAAGGTGTACACCTATTGAAGATGGGCACAATTAATGATCTTTTAATTATAAAAACTAATTTTATGGCTAGCAATTGAAAATGATGGCATATTCTTAGTGGTCCTCCTAAATCAATGAATAAAATTTCATGTTCATAACTTTCTTGCATTTTTTAATGCTTAAGTTTCCTTGTTTACTTTTTCACATTTACTTAATATGATTAATATTTTACTACCATTACCTAATTAACAAAGATTAATATGTATAAAACACCTCGTTCGGTTGCTTCATTTTTGCTTCTACGTAGTGCTTTTAGATGTTTGCTTCTTTGGCTTCATATTGATAGTATTCCCAGTCTGGTCTTCCCAATCTAACCACTGTTTATATTCTCCAAATAGACAGAGTTAAATAGCCTGCAAAGCAGGCCATTTAAAGTCTCTTTCATGGATCTGCAGAACTGTTTTTTTTTTCCTGCCAAAACTCTAAGATAAACCCTAATTAGGATTTGTCTTGGTGTGTGTCCGCGGGGCCGACTTGGTATCCCCTTCCCCGACGCCGTCCATACATATAATACAAGTTTGCATTAAATTGTAGAGTCGAGCACCTCCTTACGGGTAACTAAAAGGACCTTGCCTCGAATGTCAACCGATAATTTAGGATGTAGTATAAACATTTGACCTCACTTCTAATGTCAATGTATAATTTTAGGATATAGTATAAATGTTTGATGTTGTCTAATTATTTTAGGTTTTGGTTTGATATAAATCTGCATGAAATTATTATTTGTTTTATTTTTTGGGTTTTTGCATAATTTTGGTTTATTTTTGTTTAACTAATTCTTTGTAATCTGAATGCTACATGTATTTTTTAACACACCTAATCTATTTATACATTGAGAAAAACTATTTATACATTAAGAAAAACAGGAGATTGTGATTTCATCTAAATTTATATTATTAATTTTGGACAAAAAAAAATATAACTTAAAAAATTTAAACAAAACTATAATTTAATTAGTTAACCACTAATTGCAAACTGCAACTTAGAAAATTTAAACAAAACCCCATAATTTAATTAGTTGACTACTAATCGCAAATAGATAACCCGTCCCATTTGAAAAAAAAACATGGCAGTAGTAATTAAATGAACATGAAAATTGGGAACATTGATTGAGTATTGCAATTTCTTACTACAAGGCATGTTAATGTAAAACAAACGTTTGTTTTTCTAACTCAGTGTTAAAAAAAAAAAATTAACTCAAGGTGGTGTCTAGATAACAAAAGAAAAAGAGAGATTTTTTATTAAAAAAGTTTTTGATGCATATAAGCGAAGGGGCACTTCCAATCTCAAATTTATAATGACACAGAGATTAATAGGTTGGTTCTAAGACCCACCAAAATAAACCAACCTTTAAAAGGGCAGAAAATCTAATGAGAAGTATTTTCATCCATTAGATCCGATCGAAATCCAATTCATTTCCTCAATGCTTTTTTGGGAAAAGGTCAGGTCTGCGGGGTATCTCATGGCACGTGGATTGACGCAATGGTGAAAACCGAGATTTTAACGCAACATATTTTTACCATGGTCGTCACGTAGAGAATATATGGCACATGGTGGAAAAGATCCAGTAAAGAAGCAATGGTGGATAGAGGTTGATCTATAGAAAGAGGGAAAAATCAGAGGGGTACATGAAGGTCAAAGTCAAAAGGAAAAAAGAGTAAGAAAAAATGTTGGGTCTGTGGCAAATCTGGGCATCTCAAGAAGGATTTCTAGAAAAGATAGAATGCATCCAAGGAGGACTCTACAAAACAAGAAAAGGAAGCTAATGCAGTTGAAACAAGTTCAGGTTCCAATTCAGGTATGGTTGATGAAGTATTGTCTACTTGTGATGTTTCACATCAACTTCAGCATTGGTTGTTAGATTCTATTGTGCCCAACCACATGTGTCTTCATAGAAATTGGTTCTCAACTTACCAATCTATTGATGATGGTGTTGTTTTTATGGGAAATAATTTTTCTTGTAAAATTGTTGGAGTTGGTAGCTTCCGGATTCAAATGCATGATGGTTTTCTAAGAAAATTAATAGATGTAAGGCATGTTCCCGAACTAATAAAGAACTTGATATCTTTGGGAGTTCTAGATTCTTCTAGTTACAAGTGTACATCTCAAGGAGTACTGAAGGTGTCCAAAGGCATATTAGTAGTCATGAAGGAAAAGAGGATTGGGAACCTTTATCATCTTGAGGGAAGAACATAAGTAAATCGGGCAATGGTAACATCTGAAGATGCAAGTGACTCTATTCATTTATGGAATCAACGTTTGGGTCATATGAGCGAAAAAGGGCTTAAGGTACTGGTTGATCGTAAGTCACTTCCAAATTTGAAGTTTATGAATTTGAATTTATGCAAGTATTGTGTTTTCGGAAAACAATGTAGACAGAAGTTTAAAGCAGGAAGGCATATAAGCAAAGGTATCCTTTATTACATTCATTCAGATGTTTGGGAACCATCCCCTACAATTTCTCTTGGAGGATTATCATATTTTGTGACATTTATAGATGATTACTCTAGGAAGGTTTGGGTCTATTTACTTAAAAGAAAAGATGATGTATTTAATACTTTTAAGTAATTTAGAAATTTGGTTGAAAAGAGCACTGATAGGTCAATCAAGTGTTTAAGGACATATAATGGAGGTGAATTCACATCTGTGGAATTTGAGAACTATTGCAAGGAAGCTGGGATTGAAATACATAAAACCATGATTTATACTCCTCAATAGAATGGTGTTGTTGAACGCATGAATAGGACTCTGCTAGAGAGAGAAATGAGCATGCTCAGTAATGCCAAGATGCAAGAAGAATTGTTGGCAGAAGTAGTTCTTACAACATGATACCTGATAAATCAGTTATCATCAACTGCAATAAACTGTAAGATTCTAAATAAGGTGTGGACAGGTCATTCATGTGGCTTTTCAAATTTGAGAATATTTGGTTGTGACGCTTATGCTCTTATTTCTAAAGATTAATGTTCTAAGTTAGATCCTAGATCAAAGAAATATGTCTTTGTTGGTTATGGTGATGGAGTTAAGGGGTATAGATTGTGGGATCCTACTTCCCACAAACTCATCATTAGCAGAGATGCAGTATTTGATGAATCGTCACTTTGAAAATCAGAATTGGTAGATGTTGAAGTGAGACAAGAACAGGTACCGCAAGTTCAACAAATTCAGTTAGAAACTCAACCATCTGAATGCCTCTTTTGCTCAGGCTAATGTTACAATGTACAAAGGAGGGTGTTTATATCTGTTTTCCCTCTCGAACTCTAGCTATCAAATCTAGAATTAAATTTCTATCTAACTTTTCATTAACTATCTTAAATGCCTCATCTACCTAAGGACGAGAGCTATCCGCTCAAGGTCCATTTACAATATACAAAGTGCACCTTCATAAATGGCTTCATTAAGGACTTGTGCAACAATCCCAAAGTGTTTTTCAAAATTTGTGCTGGCTTGTCTAGCTGTCTTCCGCTCCGCGTTGGCTCGCTTGATGTGTTGGCGATGCTCCTGCATCATACTCCTCGGCTTGAAAACTTTCATGGGATCCTGTCCATGAGCTCTCGCACAGTATGTCCATGCTTCTGTATCTCAACATTAGTCTCCCAGTTGGCATCTTCAACTGGGTGATTCTTCCACTTGACCAAATACTCAAAGTATTCTTTTCTTCTGGTCTTCTTACCCACTCTCTTGTCCAATATGCATTCCATCTGTGGCTTTTCTGCAATCGGCATCTGCTTCGTCCACTGGATGATTTGTTGCTCAGTTGGAGTCTCTGCTTCTCCAGTCCTGCACGGGTATAAATCTGCAATATTGAATATCGGAGATATCCCGATGCCATCCGGCAACTCGATCTCATAAGCGTTCTCTCCGAATTTCCTCAGGACTCTACATGGCCCAATTTTGTTCATTTTGAGCTTGTTGTATGTTCCCCTTGGGAACCTTTCCTTTCTTAAGTGTGCCAGAACTAGATCACCAACTTCAAACTGACGTTGTCTCTGATGTTGATCTGCTCTGTGTTTGTACTCCTGACTTGATTTCAGTAATCGCTCCTTCACCTGGCTGTGAAGTTCTCTCATCGCTTCAGTGAATTCTTCTGCACTAGCGCTACTAGTAGCATTCTGTCCTGAATCCCTCAGTTCAGAAACTCCTCTCGGTTGCACTCCATACACAATCTGAAATGGACTTTTTCTTGTACTTCGATTCACTGAATCATTGTATGCAAACTCTGCCTGTGCCAATATGCTATCCTAGCTGCTATGGTGCTCTATCACCAAGCTTCTCAGCAAGTCTCCTAGACTTTTGTTTACCACTTCTGTTTGTCCATCCGTCTGAGGATGATAAGCAGAACTAAACGCCAAGTTAGTTCCTAGCTTCTTCCATAAGGTCCTCCAAAAATTCCCTATGAATTTAGTGTCCCTGTCTGAAACTATGCTTTTCGGCAATCCATGAAGTCGAATGACCTCCTTGAAAAATAGATCTGCGATGTGAGTCGCATCGCTGGTCTTCTGGCATGGGATAAAATGTGCCATCTTAGAAAACCTGTCCACGACCACAAAGATGGAATCAACACCTCTTTGTGTCCTCGGCAACCCTAATACAAAATCCATACTAATTGCCTCCCATGGCCTCTCTGGTATGGGCAATGGCTGATAAAAACCTGCATTCTGCTTTCTCCCTTTCGAATGCTGGCAAACCTAACATCTGTCAATGAACCTCTTGACATATTCTCGCATTCCCAGCCAAAAATATGATTTGGTCAACTTCGTGAATGTTTTGTCATGGCCAAAATGTCCTGCCAATCCACCACTGTGTTTCTCTTTCAACAAGTTCTCCCTCATGGAGCATTTTGGAATACACAGTTGATTGCCTCTGAACAACAATCCCTCCTGGATCATATAATCTATCCACGTGCTTCTGTCTCTGAGAACTAGATTCTCAGCTGCTTCATACGCCTCTCCAAAATCTGCATCACCTGCGTACATGTCCCTGAGATTTTCAAAACCCAATGTTTTGACTCGAAATTCCTGCAGCAACAAACACTTCCTGCTCAAAGCATCAGCCACTTTGTTAGCAGTACCCGAAATATGCTTAATCACAAATGTGAAATTCTGCATATACTCTACCCATTTTGCATGTTTTTTATTCAACTTCTCCTGTCGAGTCACAAACTACAATGCATGATTATCACTGTACAATACAAATTCCTTTGGGATCAAGTAATGCCTCCACTTCTTCAGTGCCTGTATGATAGCATAAAATTATTTATCATACGTGGAGTATTTCAGCTTCGCTTCATCTAGCTTCTCATTGAAATATGCAACTGGTCTGTCTTCCTGACTCAAGACCGCTCCTATGGCAAACCCACTTGCATCACATTTCACATGAAATGTTTTCTGAAAATCCGGTAACACCAAAACCGGTTGTTCTGTGATCTTCCGCTTCAACAGATTGAAGCTCTTCTCAGCCTCTGCTGTCCAATGAAAAGACTTATGTCACTTCTTTACTGTGTCCATCATCGTTGCGCTAATTCCACTGAAATTTCTGATGAACTTTCGGTAGAAACTAGCCAAACCATGAAAACTCCTCACCTCGAAAATATTTCTCGGTGATGGCCAATTCTTGGTCACTTCTACCTTATCCGGATCCATCCTCAATTCATTTGCAGATATAACAAAACCCAAATATATGAGCTATGTCTTCATAAATGAGGACTTCTTCGTATTAATCAACAGCTTCTCCTACTGTAGCTTCCTCATCACAATGGCCAAATGCTTCAGATGCTCAGCCTCTGATTTACTGTAAATCAATATGTCATCCAAATACACTATGTCGAACTTTCCGATGAATTCCCTCAAGACTTCATTCATCAATCTCATAAAGGTACTTGGTGCATTCGTCAAACCAAACGGCATGACTAACCATTCATACAATCCTTCGTTGGTCTTGAAGGTTTTTTTCCACTCATCGCCTTCTCTCATGCGAATTTAGTGATATCCTCTCTTCAAATCAATCTTTGAAAAGTACCTTGCCCCACTCAGGCAATCCATCAGATCATCCATTCTCGACAATGGAAACCTGTATCTAATGGTTATCTTATTTATTGCTCTAGAATCGGTACACATTTTCCAGCCTCCATCCTTCTTCGGACTGAGTACTATCGGAACAACACATGGGCTTAAGATTTCTCTGACTAATCCTTTGTCCATCAACTCCTGGATCTGCCTCTTGACCTCTTCATTTTCTTGCAGCGTCAATCTATATGCAGCTTTGTTCGGCAAACTCGCTCCTCGTATGAGGTCTATATGGTGACTCACACTCCTCATCAGTGGAAACGAATGAGGTAATTCGTCCATTATGATGTCAGCGAACTCTTCCAGCAGTTTCTGAACCTCATCTGGTAAATCATCCACTCTTGTGCTAGTCAGAACAATCCTCGCTTTCCTGACCACAAAGAATTGTGGATCTTCCTTCTTCTCTACCTCTGTAAGAAGTTCCTTCCCACTCATGAGAAGTATTGTGTTGCTCACTTCCGGTTTCACTTCCTTATCCTTTATCGGAAGCAACCTGTGTGTCCTCCCATCCTTCTCTAAAGTATATGTGTTCATTCTCCCATCATGAACCACATTTCTGTCATATTATATGGTCTACCCAGCAATAAATGACATAAATCCATGGGAATAACATCACAGAATACTTTATCATTATATTCCCTTATTTTGAATTCAACTAAACACTATTTAGTGAAACTTACCTGATGTCCCTTCTGTAGCCATGAAACTTTGTATGGACTCGGGTGATCAGTTGTCTCCAGTTCTAACCTTTCCACCATCTCGGTTGAAACGAGATTATCTATGCTATCGCTGTCCACGATAACCTTCCATACCCAATCCTTGGTCTTGCAAGCTGTTATGAAAATTTTGGTCCTTTGAGCTGAGTCCTCCACCTCCTTCCCGGGTGTTAAGAGAACTTTACGCATCATCAGCGACCTTCCGCCTTCTGTGTCTTCGGCCTCAATATCCCGCTTCTGTGCTTCAGTGATGTGAGCTTCTCCAATATCCTTCTTCTTTTCTAGACACTCAAATGACCTGTGACCATTCTTCCCACATGTGAAACATGTGATTACTCCTCCTCGACCTCTTCCTCTACCTCTGGTACGAGGAAAAGTGTTTGCATCAGCATAATCTCCCCTCTGCTCATTATGATGTCCTTTCTGCTCAATGTATGGCCCTCTCTGTGAGGTTCCACCTCTTTCAACTTTACCCTGAGGTTTCTTCCATTCCTCCTTGGGCTTCTGAGTCCTTTCCTGGGCAACCGCTTTGCCTCTGGGTTGGCTTTTGCCTCGACCTCTCTGACCTTGCTTTCGGCTCAGCTTCTCCTCTGCTTTTAGAGACATCTGATAAGAATCCTCCACCATCCTGATGGTAACTATGCTTAATTCATCTTGAATGTCGTATCTCAGACCATTCAGATATCTAGCAACCTTTTCATCATCGCTCTCCCGATGACCTTCTCTGATGTTTAGTCGATAGAATTCTTCTGTGTATTCTTTTACTGTCATCAGCTTTTGTCTCAGGTTCTGCATCCTCCTGAACAGAGTAATTTGATAGTCTCTTAGGATGAACTTCGCCTTCATATTCGCGATCATTCGATACCAACTCTTGATCTTCTGCTTGCCTTTGCAGCGTCTGTCAGCTTGTAGCTCGTCCCACCATAAGGTTGCATGTCCTTTCAAGCGCGTGACAGCATGTCTGACCTTCTTGTCCTCTTCGATCTCTTCATAGTCGAAGTAGGTATCAAGAGCTCTAATCCAGTCTAGCAGCTCTTTTGCATCCAAGTTCCCCCCATAGACTAGGATGTCCATCTTCGCTTTCGCACCCATCCTGGCAATAGATTTAATTAATCGCTCAGTTGATGCATTTTCGGCTGTAACTTCCTCCTCTCGTTCAGCCCCAACTTCATCCTCTAAATCGCTGAAATTCCCCGCACTAACTGTGCGTCTCTGAGCTGTCTCCATCTCCTCGAGTCTTGCTCGGAGATCTCTCATCTGTCTTTCCATTTCTGGATTTCCTACCGGCCTGCCTCTTCTCCGCACCTCTCTATCCTCTGGATCAGGTGATTGTCTCTCTTTTCTGGGCGACATGGTGAATTCTCTTCTTCTCTGCTACAGAAAGCAAAGAACTTCCTCGCTCTGATACCACTTGATGCAGAACGTCACCCTTACTGACACGTCCTCTCCCGCAGGACCTTCTTCCTTCTTGGCCCAAAGAACTCCAAGGTTCTTCTATTTCCTTATTGGGAAATCTGCACCCACAGTTCTCTTCACTCGATCCCCCTTCCTTGAATTATCGGAGGATCAGAACTCGCAGCTTCGCAAGTTCTTGGTTGATCGTTGGGCTCTCGAATCCCCGAGATCCGAGATGTTGGTCAACGTTGACTTCCTCTTTCCTCTATCGGGACTTCGGCTCTATCACGGCTTCGCTACTCGTGATACCAAGCACTCGGCTCTCCGACTCCCGAGTCCCAACTCGTCGAAACTCCGATACGATCCTCTCTCACTTTCTCTACTCGCCACCTTGCTCCTTTGTGACTTGGAGTACCCAATACTTGGGCTCTCGCTCTGCGAACTTTCAAGTTCGCGAGATCTCTCGATCTCTGACACCTGTCTTCCACTCACTCCTGTGGTGAGATCCCGATGACTTCGTGCCACCTGTACTCCGCTTCTCCGATTCCCTGTGGCCCACACTGTCTACACAGCCATCGGGATATCACGTATCGCAATATTGCGATTCTCGTTACCAAGTCTTGGGCACTTTTCTCATGAGATTCCAATAGGCAATCTCGTGAATAATCCAATGGCTCTGGTTGACTTGGATCAACGACCTGCCCCTCTTGAGCTTCAAAACTCTGAGACGTTTTCCACCGTATTCTCCTTGCGCCTCCACAAGATCTACGGTCCTCGGAACTTCACAAAATTTCCTCAAATAATTTCGACCGTCCGCTCTCCCCTTTGATGATTCTGTGAACTGAACCAAGTATTTCTTCCCACGAAGACTGGTTCACTTGCACGCGAGATTTCAACGCTTGCTCGAACGCTTCAATGCACAATCCCTATGTGCAATCCCTCGATGAATTCGAAAGCCTACTCCTCTTGAGCTTTTCCACAACTCCGAGTCTCTTAGAAAAAGAGGACTCTTTGCACGCACTCCTTGCAGCAACTCTGCAAACACTTCCAGTGTTCAGCCTTCCTTGACTTTGCATATACCTGCAGCAACAGTCTTAATTCCCTTTGCTCAGAATCGCAACTCTGAGTCTTAACTTGGCCTGCGCACACCTTGCACAGCTCCGGTGCCCAATCTGCACTTTTGGAACCTTAGAACAAAAGTTATCTCTATCTGAAACCCTTTGTCAATGCACTCCTTGCAGACAACTTCAACTGCACTCCTTGCAGGAATCCTCTAGCTCAGAATACAGAAACAATTGAAACTAATTCCTTCTTCCTCTCAGACTTCAATCTCACCATGAAATCACATACACAGCATATAAAAGCAAATGTATAACAGGAAGCAAACATTCATGAGCATAACATCAATACCCAGAGAAACAACACAAACCATGAATTTGAATCAAAGCTTTCTTCTTATTAATTCAAATGTTTGTACATGGGTGTTCTTCATACACTTCTCTGCTTGCTCTTCTCTTTCTGAATGCCTCTTTTGCTCAAGCTAATGTTACAATGTACAAAGGAGGGTGTCTATATCTATTTTCCCTCTCGAACTCTAGCTATCAAATCTAGAATTAAATTTCTATCTAACTTTTCATTAACTATCTTAAATGCCTCATCTACCTAAGGACGAGAGCTATCCGCTCAAGGTCCATTTACAATATACAAAGTGCACCTTCATAAATGGCTTCATTAAGGACTTGCGCAACAATCCCAAAGTGTTTTTCAAAATTTGTGCTGGCTTGTCCAGCTGTCTTCTGCTCCGCGTTGGCTCGCTTGATGTGCTGGCGATGCTCCTACATCAAAAATTAATAAATGTAAGGCATGTTCCCAAACTAATAAAGAACTTGATATCTTTGGGAGTTCTAGATTCTTCTAGTTACAAGTGTACATCTCAAGGAGTATTGAAGGTGTCCAAAGGCATATTAGTAGTCATGAAGGAAAAGAGGATTGGGAACCTTTATCAGCTTGAGGGAAGGACATAAGTAAATCAGGCAATGGTAGCATCTGAAGATGCAAGTGACTCTATTCATTTATGGCATCAATGTTTGGGTCATATGAGTGAGAAATGGCTTAAGGTACTGGTTGATCATAAGTCACTTCTAAGTTTGAAGTTTATGAATTTGAATTTATGCAAGTATTGTGTTTTCGGAAAACAATGTAGACAGAGGTTTAAAGTAGGAAAGCATATAAGCAAAGGTATCCTTTATTACTTTCATTCAGATGTTTGGGGACCATCCCCTACAATTTCTCTTGGAGGATCATCATATTTTGTGACATTTATAGATGATTACTCTAGGAAGGTTTGGGTCTATTTACTTAAAAGAAAAGATGATGTATTTAATACTTTTAAGTAA
>ML780190.1:2367643-2385518 GCA_009831015.1 Picea engelmannii | reverse complement strand
GGGGGGTAGGGTGTGTATCTCTTTGAGCACCAAAGGAATTGCACATCTCCCTCGTACTCAACAATCCATCATTCAATTGTTTTAACCATAAGAATTTTTTTACTTTCAACTGCTCTCTCTATATGAAGTTGATATAAAATTATTTTGTTTAAGGTGACATTGAAATATTTTTTTAAATGCCAAGTGTCAATCCCATGCTGAACATGAAAGGAATTACACATCTCCTTCATACTAAAATGTCTTTTGGCACAATACAGGTTTTTTTACTTTCAAGTGCTTTATATATATATATATATATATATATATTAAGCGATGAAGGAATTATACATCTCCCTCATTCTAGGAAGTATAAAGCATGTATCAATGAAATGAGATTTTTTTATATGTAGAGTTGATATAGAATTATTTTACTTAAGGTGGATATTGAAATATTTTATTTATAATGGACATTGAAATATTTGTTTGTTATTAATATTTTTTTAAATGCCACATGTCAACTCCATGTTGAGTACATAAGGAATTACACATATGTCTCATATAGGGTTGTAGAAAGCATCTTTCGGTGCAATAATTAATATTTTGAAAATGTTTCTTTTGAACTCAAGAAGTAATACAACTGGCCTCAAGAGGTCTAATACAAGTGTTCTTCTTGGGTTAACAAAATGAATCTTGAGGGTTGAATCATTATACACAAGATCTTCAAATCGATAAGATACCACTTTAATTGATTGAGAGTATAACGACTTCCTTTCTCAATATTTCGGGCCCAATTTTTTCTTTAGGGACACTTGTTGGTGAGAATTGATGAGACACACATGGAGTGTCCATATTCTCATAGATCCTCAACTCATTTGTTGTTGTTAAATGTTTTTTATTTTTATTTTCTTATAACATTCTATGCTTGAAAATGGTGTTTTTTAGCATGGTTCTGGCATATCTTTTGCTCTACTTAAGAACTATTGAGTCTTGAATCACTTGGGCCGCGGCTCAGCCAAAACAATTATTCTCTCTAACTCAAAAACTAATTGCGAGTGAAATTATGAACAATCTTCCAATAGATCGCTCATATACTTGGTATATATTCTATTTCCAGTATGTAGAAACCTGCCTGTATTGATTTTAGTGCCAATTAATGTTTCACTCGATTGTATGTTGCTAAGGACTTGCAACAATTGCTTATGAGTTTAACATGAATTATGTGAAATAATGAAGACACAAACATGTTGTTGAGATGGTCAATATCATGAAAAATCTCATAAACATGGGAAAAATCAAAGGCTCAAAGGTGCATGCACTTGCTGTAAAAGATGGTAGCAATCACCAAAATCATAAATATAAAAAAAAAAGACAAAGGGAAGGCACCTGCAAATCCAAAGAAGGAAGGGCACTCAAAACCCTTCAATGATTCCTCTAGATCCAAAGGTGTAAAGGGAAGAAAAGGGGAGAAATGCACTTACTTCCATCGAGGATTCCATTCAGAATCTACATGTATGCAAAAACAAATAGATCATATGGCCCAAATGATTCAACAAAACAAACTTGGAGATTGCATCCCCGAGGGTTCCAAGAAGAAGAATCCAAGAGATCAGAACCCTAATAAAGGTAATTGTAGCCATGCTTTGATTGCGATCAACTTCTCTCTCGATGCTTGGATTGTAGATTGGGGTGCATCACACCACATGGAAGCCACAAAAGAACTCTAATCTTCATTGGACACATGCAAAGGTCCTCCTATTATAATGGGGGACAAATCTCCAGTCGAGGTCACCGATAAAGGAAGATTTGAACTCACAAACAGAAGCTTCGAGAATGTGCTACACATTCCCAAACTTTCCATAAATATTCTCTCCATGTATCAGATGAAAAACTTTGTTACCGGGAAGATAGTAGTATTCACACCTGATGCTATGTATATATATGACATGAAAACCAATTCCAAGGTTGCTACTGGTGAGGTAAATCATCAATCCAGACTCTACACATTTTTTGAATTTATTGAACCAGATTCTGCATTACTGCTTACTCTTTCCACTAGTTCTATCCAGGCTACAAGATATCAAGCTGTCATCAAAGATATGAGCAACAATTACGATAATCCTTACACAACATTCCCCAAAGGTGCAAGTAAGATCCCGTCGAAAAATACCCTCTCGGTTCACTAAAGTGGAGATTGATCGTCTATCATAGGTACCACAAGGAACCTTATTTGTAGAAGGAACCCCCCTTGCAGTCACCTATGTGGAATCTTAGGAGAGGTTACTACGTTTAGCAATTCACAATGAAGGACCGAGGGGGTACATTCGACAACCAAGACTAGAAAATGGGTATGGGAATTCCGAAGACCAAAACCTAAGAAGAAATGGTGTCATCCCAAGGACTTGTCACTCTTCAAATCCCCAAACTTGTAATATTCCCACTATGCAATCAGAAGAGGGGAAATGTCAACTGATCACTTCGCTTGACCTCGTGTTTGAATCCTGTATGAGATGATATTTACCAACTAACATTAATTGATACTACTAGATTTTCTCTCTCTCTAGTATTCTAGAGTCTCGTTGAATATCCTTGGATAGTTTACTCACTTCACCCTAATACAAAGGGGCTCTCCTTACACTATTGTTGGTGTGCTATACAACAAAAGATGTCTAATTGATTTTATTAAGCACATTGGTTAATTTTTAATGGTTGTTTTTACTCAGTAGGGTGTACAAAGATGAAACTGATGATGTGATTACTCATGATCTAGATTTTATGAGAAGAATGAAATGAGTATAGATTATTACCAGATGCTTAACAAAGAATAACAAAGATATAGTAAAACTGGTTTTCTATTAAATACGGAAATAAGCTGAAACTGTAAAATGCAGGTAAAAACAAGCTTGCTGGAATGGTGGTGGCTTATCTCTGAGAAGAGATGTGACAACTGTGCTCGTTCGCAAGAAGATCATTACAATGAGGCTCTCAAGGCCTTTTTACAATAAACAGGAGTTTCAAAAACCATAAACATCCAAAAACCTAACCCTAGGAGATGAAGCGCCAAAAGTCATGTGGGCCCCATTTGGGTAAGTCAGTACATCAACTTCCCGTGGTCGTAACTTTTGCATACGATCTCTGTTTTAGGCGTATGATAGCCCATTGGAAAGATATATCCAAGGACTACAACAATTGCACAAAATTTCATGATGATATTTGGCGACCGCAACATACCCCAAAAAACATTGTTTAGGGCCTCAAAACGACTTCGAAAGTTCAGGACCTGAAAAACTGCTAAAAATAGTAAATTATCAAAATTGCTAGAAAGTTGTTTTGAGCTAGATGGAAAAGGTGGGTGGCCACCGATATCCACCTGGATCAATCCTCCATCCTTAGGAAGCAATGGTCTCCATTGTTTTGAGTTCCCCCATCAGATGAGGAAATTTCAGCTGAATTTGGCCCCGGGTGAGCCACTTGCCTTAGTGCAGAAGCTGCCCTACTTTGACGACTCGATAAAGATGGATTCTTTGTTGTCGAGTGCCCTTTATATGTGTGTTCACAATCTGATCATTGGATGCCTATTGTATGTATTCAGGGTTGAGCTCTGTTGGTTTCACCTGTTCTGCTACATCTGAGGTGTCCAATAATGGTGGGAAATAAGGCTGAAGGAGGTCGACGTTGAACACTGGGTGGAGGCCAAGGAAAGGAGGAATGTTGAGCACAAAAGAATTATCCCCCACAACCTTGGTGATGGTGTAAGGACCATAATGGAATGGGCGAAGCTTCCGATGGGGTCCTGTAAGGCATTCTTTCTGTAAGTGCAACCAAACTTTGTCGCCCACCTAAAACTTATGTGGAACCCGATGTTGATCATGGAACTGCTTGTACTTATCATTAGAATTCTGTAGGATATCCTGAACCTGTTGGAGGATGTGCTAGATCCTCTCAATGAATCGAGTGGCTTTGTCAGCCTCAGTTAGAGCAGGAGAGGAGTCGGTCGAGGTGACCGCAAGGGGAAGTACAACATCTATGGGACCCAATGGTTGGAATCCCAACCCCACCTGAAAGGGGATGTGGCTGGTTGGGCTATGCAGGGCTCGGTTGTAGCTATGTTGAACATAGGGAAGACTCGCATTCTATGTGCAAGGTTGCTTGGAATTATACATGTGCCGGTAATGCACAATCATTAGATTTATGACCTCGATTTGGCCATCTGTCTGGGGGTGGAAGGCCGTGGATTTGGTGAGCTTGGTGTCCAGCAATGACCAAAGGCTTGACCAGAATGTGCTGAGAAATCGACTGTCCCGATCTGAGATAATGGTATGTGGTATTCCAAAATGTACCCAGACTCGTTCAAAGAAGAGCTTGGCAGTGGGCTTTGCTGTGATGCTCTTCTTGCAAGCAACCAGAATCGCCATCTTAGAAAAGTGATCGAAAACCACAAAAACATAGTCATTTCCCTGCTTGGTGTACGAGAGGCCCGACATGGAGTCCATTGAGATGGATTCCCATGGTCTATCAGGAGTAGGAAGAGGGGTGTACAGGCCCTATTTCTTAGTGGTTGGTTTGACAATAGCGCAAGCAATGCAAGACCTGATATACTTGCTGACCTCCTGTTGAAGTTTCGGCTAGTAGAAATGTTTTTGTAGCATCGCCACTATCTTTTCAATGTCGAAATGTCCTACCACCCGACTATAGTGGGCTTCCCAGATCAGCTTCGCTCACTCACTTGAGGGAACACATATATGGCCAAAACGACACAACAACCCATCCTGAAGATGGAAATTATCGACAACTGCCTTTGCACCCAACATTTGGTAGGTGGTGGTGAAGTCTGGGTCTATCTCATAAAGTTGGGGCTATCCAGAGGTCTCATGGCCGTAGGAGTCTAGCAGTGTGGTGAGTGTCACGACTGGTGGTAAGATGAGGCAATCAGCAACATGGTTAGGGATTCCTATTTTATACTTGATGTTGAGGTGGAATTGCTGCAAGTATGTGGACCACTTCTGATGGTGGTCATTCTACAATTTTCCTTGTGTCTGCATGAATTACAGTGGCTTATGATCAATGTGGATGACTATCTCCCTCCCAAGAATGTAATGTCTCCACTGGCGACAGTCTTGCACAATGGAGTACATTTCTTTGTCATAAGTAGGGTACTTATGGACAACATCTAATAGTGTCACACTATGATAGGCCATGGGGTGGTCGTGCTGGATGAGAATGTCACCCACAGCATAGTCTGAAGCATCAGTCTCAATCTCAAAGGGCTACTACAACTCTGGTAGTGAAAGTACTGGGGCTGAGCACAAGCGTTGCTTCAAATCATCGAACGCTTGTTGTTGGGGTTGGCCCCATGCAAATTTTGCCTTACCACCATCCCTAGTTATTTGGCTGAGGCCCCATGCAATATGGGAGAATCCCAACACAAACCCGTGGTAGAAATTGGCCAGGCCCAAGAAGCTCTAAAGCTCAGTGAGTGTGGTTGGGGCTGGCCAGTCACGGATGACTTGGATCTTGGCTAGATCCACATGTATGCCATGTTGATCAATGATGTAGCCTAGGTAATGGACCCTGTCCATGACGAAGGAGAATTTTTCCAAGATGGCATATTGCTTGTGATGCCATAGGGTGTGCATAACCTGTTGAATATCCTGCAAGTGTTTGACCCAAGTCTTGTTGTAAATGAGAATGTCATCAAGATACACCACTACAAAAGTATTGGTGAATGGTCACAGGATATCATCCATCAGCCTCATGAAAGTGGCTGGAGCGTTTGTTAGACCAAAGGGCATGAACAACCATTCAAAAAGGTGTTCCTTTGACTTGAAGGTGGTCTTCCATACATCTATCTATTCTATTGGGACCTAGTGGTAGCCAGACTTCAGATCAATCTTACTGAATTATTTGCCCCCCATGAGTTGATCAAGGAGGTCGTCGTTTCAAGGAATCGAGTACCAGTTTCTGACTGTGATTTTATTCAGAGCCTGATAATCAATGCAAAGTCGTCAGGTTCCATCTTTCTTTTGTACCAATATGATTGGGCTCCCACAAGGTGATGAGCTAGGATGGATGTGCCCCTTGTGGAGCAATTCTTGGATCTATCGCTTGATATTCTCATTCTCTAACATAGAGTGATGATAGACTAGCCCATTGGGAAACGGTGCGCCGGGGGTCAGATCGATAGGGTACTTGATCTGGAAATGCAGAGGTACCCTGGTAGGTGAGGAGAAGATATCCAAGTATTCTTCCACGACCTTATCTACTTGCTTATGCTATGTGGAGAGGTCGGCCGCAGAGACCCTGGATGTGGCTGTGATTTTTCTCTCATTCTGAGAGTGGATCACGAAGAAGAAAAACTTCCTCGTCTAAGAGATGACCTTCCTGCATTGCTTAGAAGATATCAAGGAAATAACACTAGGTGGGACAACCTCGGGTATCCTGTAAAATTACTGTTCAAAGTAATAATAACACTACGAGGCCTAGACTCATATACAACATGATGTTTCCATAAATAAGGTTGGCCCAAAAGAACATCACAAACTTCAAGAGGAGCAACATCACACAATACCTCATCTTTGAAGGGCTTGATGTCGTACGACAATCAACACTGTTGATTGACGCAGAGATCACTTCCTTGGTGGAGCCATCCAATGGTGTAGGGTTGTGGGTGTGACGTTGTCAGCAGGGCCAACCGCTTGATGACCGCTGCTGAGATGAGGTTCTTCTGGCTACCACTATCAACGATGAAGTGCAGTGAGGTTCCTTTTACCCACATGTGGGAATGGAAGAGGTGCTCTCCTTCTTCTGGCTTGTTTGGTTCATCATGCTGGAGCTTGGTGGTAGCAATGGTGGCACTAGGTTCTGCGTCAATGATCCATCTTCCCCTTTCTGGTTCTGACTCAGAGTCAAAACCCGCATCTGATTCAGAGGCTTTCACTTCAGCCACCAGCGTCTGCTTTGAACGACAATCAACAGTGTTATGCCAAGGGCTCTTATGGAAGGGCTCTTATGGAAGGACATAGCAAAGATGGACAGTATCAGGAAAACCAGTTGCTTGGACTGGTTGTCCTGATACTATCCATCTTTGCTCTGTCCTTTGTTCTATAGGTTGGGGCTGCCCTTTTCTAGCTTTTGTTGTGAGGGGTTCCCCAGCCCAAATTGTCGCGTCTTTTGTTTGAGCTTCTGCTCCATTTTGACGACATATCGGTAGGCCACACCCAAGGAT
This sequence comes from Picea engelmannii, assembly GCA_009831015.1. Taxonomy (NCBI): domain Eukaryota; kingdom Viridiplantae; phylum Streptophyta; class Pinopsida; order Pinales; family Pinaceae; genus Picea; species Picea engelmannii. Next base: position 2,378,317 of record ML780190.1, on the reverse strand, counting down.
GAGATGTCCAGAAATTCCATTTCAGTCTGGATGTATCTATGCAGAGCACCGCGATACTTGAGTACCATATGTCTCTCTGAATCTTTGATACCCAGCTTGGTGCGCAAGGTATGGAAGATATTTTTGAAATCTGGCATTGCTTGGTCTCTTTCTTGCCGCAATGTGGTCCATTTGGTATACAAGTCGTCATAACTTCCGACAGGGTAGTATTGTTCCTTAATAGCATCTCTGAAGGATTCCTAGGTCAATGTGACTGTAAATAATGAAGGTTCCTCTATTTCCTTTTGCTCACAGAAATTTTCCCACCAATCTTTGACAAGGGGAACGACTTTCAGGAGCACAAAAGTAATATTTTCTCTATTCAAAAAGTTATGGATAGATAAATACCATTATAGTAGATTCAACCACTTGTCTACAACATCTGAGTCTATCTGACCTTAAAATATAGGAATATCGAAGTTTATTTGTACCTTGAAGGGGGTGGTGCCTCTGCTCGAAGAAGATGCGTCGCCTATTGGTAGTCGTCGAAGGATTTGCATGAGATTATCCATCGTATTGTTCCTCTGTTGCGTGAGGGATTCTTCAATCAACAGTTTGAAAGGATCTCCTGTCCCATAATCTTTATTTTCTCCTTGCATGAGAGGTCGCTTGGGTGTGAGAGAGCTTTTGTCCTCAAGAGAAACAAGCTCGAGACCCAAATCTTTGTACTCCGACCTCGTTGGGGACATGCATTAAGATGACAAGAAGAAGACCTCTCTGATACCATTGATCTAGATTTTATGAGAAGAAATAAATGACTACAAATTATTACCAGATGATTAACAAGGAATAACAGAGATACAGTAAAACTGGTTTTCTATTCAATAAGGAAATAAGATGAAACTGTAAAATGCAGCGGAAAACAAGCTTGTTGGAATCGTGGTGGCTTAACTCTGAGAAGAGATGTGATGACTGCGCTCATTCACAAGAAGATCATTACAATGAAGTTGTCAAGGCATTTTTACAATAAACAAGAGTTTCAAAAACCCTAAACATCCAAAAACCTAACCCTGGGAGATGAAGCGCCAAAAGTCATGTGGGCGCCGTTTGGGTAAGTCAATACATCAACTTCCCGGGGTCGTAACTTTTGCATACGATCTCTGTTTTAGGTGTATAATAGCCCATTGGAAAGATATATCCAAGGACTAAAATACTTCCACAAAATTTCATGATGAAAATTTTCAGCCACAACATACCCTAAAAAACATCGTTTAGGGCCTCAAAACGACTCTGAAAGTTCAGGACTTGAAAAACTGCTAAAAATAGTAAATTATCAAAATTGCTAGAAATTTGTTTTGAGCCAGCTGGAAAAGGTGGGTGGCCATCGATATCCACTTGGATCAAATCAACTCCAAAACCATGTAGAAAGAATGAAATGCGAAAGATGTTTCTTCAATTATTGAGACCTCACCATCCGTTCTTCTATCTTGATTGTTTGTTCACTGACTCGGGATCTATGATCTCAAGCGTGCATGTCAGACAACATTAGTGCAGTAGAAAAGTCCATCGAAGAGATCCTAATAGACCTCATGGCTGAGAAGGTGATTTCTTCAGGCGTACAAGCCTCATTTATGCGAGGATTGGAAGCATCCCCGTCGACTGCACAATGTTGGTCTAGCCGACCCATTGTTGAGAAACGTAGCAAGCACCGTGATAACTTGGCGAACGCGAAGCTCATCCTGTCAGTCCTACGTGACTATATCCTGCCTCTGGTTGGCGCGGTTAGTCATGATAGCATCCCGAGGGACTTCGACTACACATTGATCACTGCGTACCTCCCGAAGGGGATACACGTAGTCAAACCAAAGTTAGGACAGATTCTAACGTTGAAGATCAGTGACTTCAACTTGGGAGATCACAAGAACTGTGGCATGCTCACCCCATACAAGTATTTGGCCAAGACAATGGGGAAGAATTAAAAGATAATCCCCCAACCATGGACCATGGACATTGTGAGGTCCATGATCCTCAATGTGATGAAGTTACCACACTTCGGAAGACATCAGGAGGTTAACACATGCGTTGAACTCCTTCTGTCATGCTACCATGGTGGTTACCTATGTTTGGATAGGTGCATCATAGTAGATCCAATGCTGATCCACCGGATCACCGGATAGAGCATGCAAGGTCCAGACCCTCAGGATTTTTACATAGGGAAGGTTGCAGATCGGGCCCTGATGTAGTGAATCAAAGAAACCTACGATGATGTAGAGAAAGGGAAGCAGGGCTACAAGGTAGCCTCCATCCAGAATGGCATAATGCACCTAGCTTTCCAGTTGATCACTGGTAAGATCATTAGGGAGAATAGGCCAACGAAGGTCACGGGGTTCGTCATCAACCTCACAGGAAAATGCATTGAGGGAATGCAAATGAACTGGGTGAGTTATCTCATCAACCATTTAGAACAAGACTGTCAAGAAGCTCAAGATCAGGGCTACGCGTTTCATTTTAGTTGGTTGTTGATCCTCATTGCCTTCATTGCTTGGGAGATTCCGGAAGGAGTGACCTTCCCGGAAATTGAGCCGTCCGAACCACTAGTTGTGAAGTTCACTACGCTATGGTATTCGAGTGACATGGCGAAACAATGGCATTCAAATGCAGTGTTCCACACCTACTACTTCAAACTAAAGAGGGCCATTGAATCCTTCCCTCGCATGATGCCGAATACACTACATCAGTTTAGGACATTTGTGAAGTTCTGCGCAGATAGGCATTTCATATATATCACTACACATAGAGACGAACATAAAGAAGAACTCCAGTCCTACTGCAAACTCACTGAGGAAGATATGGAGCAAATCACCAAGGAATGGCCTGCAAAATTCCTTGTTCCAGTTTAACAGATAGAACTGTCCGACCCCGACCTCATTGGAAGTCCTGTAGTCACACAAGAAGAATATGATGCACCCAATAGCAACAAGAAGAAAAAGAAGGAATAGGTATAGTAAATACACAAGACATCAGAAGAGACTGCATCAGATTCACCTGAAGGGGGAGGAGGTGACAAAGTAGAAAAAGAAGAGGACGAAGGGGAAGAAGACAAGCAACAAAAGGGAAAAGTAACAACACCTAAAGATCCCCTGATAGAGACAAAGACATTTAAGAAAAGAAAGGTTTCTCCAAAGAAATCATCAATGCAAAAGAAGTCACGAGCCACCAAACCTCCATTCCACACTATGTTAACGATGGATGACATTGACCTCATCATTCCTGCTATATCAGATACCTCAGAGGACATTTTGCGGTGAAGCAAAGCCAAACATGAGACAATGTTTGACAGGATCGAGGCAGAGCTCAAAGGGGTACAACAGGCTCTTTATTTGAGCCGCATAGTTTCTACTATGTTGTTGTCAGTAGGAGACATAGAAGTAGGATATGAGCCTGGAAAACTACGCAAATTAGCAAATTTGATAGAGGCTCACCTTCGTTGAGTCTAGGAGGAAAAGGAACAAGCCACAGAGGATTTAAAGAAAGCAAAGAAGGAAGCCCTAGATAAACGTTGGGTTGCGCAACAAGAAAAAGATGACCTCCAAGCAAAGTTTACAGAGGATAGAGTGCAGATCTAGAAGGAAAAAGAACAGCTCCTCGCAAAGAATATTGGATTTAAAGAAACAGTTACTAGAGCACTTCACTCTGTGATGGGTTTAGAACAGATGGAATAAGAAACTGTTGAGAGCTAGGTGGAGAAGCTTGCTGAAGCCATTCAACAACTCCAAGCAAGAGTGGTGGAACTGAAATTACAAGACGTGCCAAGCACTCCATAGGAAGTGCAAGATCAGAGAGAAGAAACTACCCAGAGCGCAGTCAAGAGAATCAAGGCATTGGCCTTAGAATGCAAACAACTCAGCAGTCGAAGCATGCAGAACTACGTGTGCCTTGCAGAGGATCCAGAACTAAGGACATTGGAGTCACAACTCGAGGAGGAAAAGCAGCAAGCAACAATAGTGCAAACACAATTAAAGCTTCTATCAGTGGCCAGGAGGATGAAAAGGTCCCAGGAAAAATGCATAGTTCAACAACAGGTCCATGCCATCCAGACTAAAGTCATGGAAGTGACCTAGAGGCTCCAGCCAATGCAGGATGAAGCTTGCACACTTTTTGAGGAGATTGAAGGACACAGTGCATAGTATAACAAGTGGTCACCATGGTGGAATGATGCTTGGAAGGACCTGTGACCGAGAAATTTATTCAAGAGTTTTTTAGCAGGAGGCTCTGGCGAAGCAGCGGGTCGAAGCAGCTTGAGCCAAGATCGTGGCCTTCGAAGTAGAGTTTCCCAGATCATAGTGACTCAGGATGAGTAATAGGTGAGTATTGGGGGCCTGTTGGCCCTTGACCAAGTTTTGGAGAACCTTGGTCATGATTGACCACTTTTTGGGACTTTGACAGGTTGGTCGAAGATGAAGCACCAGGCAAAGCGAAGATCGTTGGATCTCACCCCCGTTTTGCGGGATTTTTGGGTTTTGGGTTTTATGTAACGGGTATGGGATGTCAGCCCATGGGTATTATACATGTTTAGGACCTTTGTAATGTATAAATATATATCTAGGTGATGTAAGGAAGAGTCAGTTGTAAACCAATGTGCTAAGTGCGAATAGTTGTGAATGATTTGTGGATACTGTGTGTTGAGAACTTGCAGAGCTAAGTGAAAGTGATTGTAAGAAGGCTCTGTGCCTAGATATACTCGGGGAAGGAGGATCTGGAGAGGTGCATGTAGACCTCTTGTCCTATGCAGAGTTGATTTTTTGGCTCTGTGCATGTAAGAGATTGGAAGGAGCTAATAAAGAAGAAGAAGAGTTGGTGGATGTAGCCCCACGCTGGGGGTGAACCACGTATATCCTGTGTTATGGTGCTTTGTGCTATGTTGTTCATGTGTTTATGTATTTATATGCTTAGTGTTGTAATATTATGTCTATTAGATGCATCTGATATAGTATCTTAGTGCCTAATAATGTAAATGAATCTAGATCTGATCTATCTCTATATGCTAAGTGCTTGGATGTGTTAGATCTTGTTGAATACTGCGTTGTTATGTAATTAGGGTTTTAACTTGCAATGTGAATAAGGGCTAAAGACTAATGATTGATAATTGCTAAGTGCCTTGTTAAGTATTGTGATCACAGATCTGTGTCCCAGCTAGGTTGTAGACACTTTAGTCTTGCAACCCCCCTACCTCTACCTCAGGTGAGACTTCATATGCTTCACAAGTGTTTCTGAAAGGGCCGGTAGTTAGGGTTTTGTTGGTGTGCTACTATAGCATTGGACCCTGGGTATACCCCTATGCCAACAACACCCTCCAAAGTTATTAGGAAGAATCATCCTAAACATCAAAATAGTTGGTCATCTAAACCAAGGAGTTCGGACAAGAAAGCAGTTGAATGATGTCTCAGAACAATCTCAGATTACCTTTCTGTCTTTTCTTGAACCTAAAGACTTTAATGCATCCAACGAACATTACCTTTGGGTTAAATCCATGGATGTTGAACTTGACCAGATTGAGAAAAACAACACTTGGGATATGGTTCCTAGGTCTGAAGATAAAAATGTCATAGGTTCCAAATGGATCTTTAAGAATAAATTGAATGAGCAGGGATAAGTTGTCAGGAACAAAGCAAGATTGGTCTGTAAGGGCTATGCATAGATTTAAGGGCAAGATTTTGATGAAACCTTTGCACCAGTGGCAAGATTGGAAGCCATCAAAATGTTTCTTGCCTATGCATGCCATAAGAAGTTTAAATTCTATCAAATGGATGTCAAGTCAGCCTTTCTAAATGGATATCTAAAAGAAGAAGCCTATATGGAACAACCAGAATATTTCCAACTGTCAGATAACCCTGACTTTGTCTGCAAGCTAAAGAAATAATTATATGGGTTGAAACAAGCTCCTCGTGCTTGGTATTATAGACTGGATAAGTATCTTCAAGACAAAGGGTTAAAGAGAGGAACAATTGACAACAATCTATATATCAAAACATAGGGTAATGATTTGCTCATTGTGTCAGTCTATGTAGATGACATCATCTTCAGAAGTAATAATGCTTCATTGGTACAATGGTTTGCTTTTGCCATGCAGTCTGAATTTGAAATGTCTATGATAGGGGAACTGCCATTTTTTCTTGGTTTGCAAATTATTCAGAGCCCTGAAGGAATATTTCTTTCTTAGGAAAAATATCTAAGAGAAATGTTGAAAAGGTTTCAAATTGAATATTATAAACCTGTGAGCACACCTATGGTCACTGGATGCAAGTTAAGCAAGGATGATGACTCACCTAATGTTGATCAAAGATCATATAGGTCTATGATAGGAAACCTATTGTACATCACAACATCTCGTCTAGACATAATGCATGTTGTTGGAATGGTAGGAAGGTTTTAGTATGCACCCAAACAAAGTCATTTTCTAGCTGTCAAAAGAATATTCAGATATTTGAAAGAAACAATGAACTATGGCCTATGGTATCCTAGGAATTAGAATTTTCAATTATCAGTCTACGCAGACGCTGATTGGGATAACTGCATGGATGAAAGGAAAAGCACGAGTGGAGGTGCATTCTTCTTAGGAGATTCTCTTGTAGCATGGTTGAGCAAGAAGCAAGGTTCCATTTCCTTATCGACTATAGAAGTTGAATACATAGCAACTTCCACTTGTTGTACCCAAGTACTGTGGATGATTCAGACACTTGCAGACTTGGAGGTAAATTATAGTGCATCGATCCCAATTCATTGTGATAATACTAGTGCAATTAGTGTGTCAAGGAATCCTGTATTCCACTCCAAGACCAAGCACATCCCCATAAAATACCATTTTCTGAGAGAGAAGGTCACCAATCAGATTGTTCAGGTTAATTACATTCCAACCACATAACAAATTGCAGACATATTTACTAAACCCCTAGCCAAGACAGCATTTGAATATCTCCGTTAGAAGCTGGGTGTCATCCCTTCTCTCACCTAAGAGAGTCCATCCTGTCAGGGGGAGTATGTATTGGTTGAATATTTGATACCTCCGACAAGTACTACAACAACTCAGGGGGAACATGTTTTATTTGACATTGATGTCAAAGGGGGAGAAAAGGTCTAGTCTGGATGCTATAGTTGGATTTCTAAAAAGAAGAGTACAACCTTTCAGGGTTTCATCAATTCCAAAGGGGGAGATTGTTGGCATATTCTACAGGAAGAGTGTGCTTGTCATTGATGGAAATATCGGTAGCGTCGATATGTAGATATCAGATCTCGGAAAGAAGCGTAAGATCAGAAGGAGGAGTGAACAGTATGCAGAGATCACAACTCACAAAGGAAATCACAATACGTTAGCAAATGAATATCTAAGCTTAGGGTGAGAAGCCTCAGTATCCGTTCGATAAATAAATTGACCGTGTTGATCGTCTCTTATTATGGACGTCAGTCATATGAGTGACCATGGGCTCAAGGATCGTTGGAGGATCATGACCATCGGATCTACAAGCTAGACCAACGGTAGGGATAAATTGCGGGGAGCACAAGAAGAATTAAAGAACTCACTAGTTCTAATCCCACAATTGGTCTAGATCATCAGATCTCACAGACTCAGAGATCAACGACTGTGGTTGATCCAACAAGCGATCAGTTTAAGTCAAATTGATTTGTGATCGTCGGATGTGCAATCACTAGATCAACGTCAGGGATAGATTGCAGAGATTGAAAGCAATATTAAATATCGTGCTAGTTCCAATCCCACAATTATTCGAGACCATACGATCTTATAGCTTTGAATATCGACGATTGTGGTTGACTCACCAACAGTGCACAACTTCAAATTGTGGAGTTTGGGTTCCAAGTTAAATCACTCGCAAGTTGTGGTTCTGTAATCATCGTCGACCATTGATCTTCTTCGAGTGTCTTCACGACCGTTGGATCACATTTTAGTTGAAGGACAGGATAAGATAAAAGGGTTGAGAATTTGATTATCCTAATTATCGTCATCCGTCAGTCATTCTAAGTGGAAGGCCAAGATAAGCTAGAAGAGCTGCATCGCAGAAAGATCGATCTGTCGATCTAAGATCCTGATCAATGAACAAGATTCACTTCGGATCTAAATATGCGATGAGGTTACGCTCTCGAAATCTTGAGATTCGAAATTTCTGAAATGCGAATTTCCGTCATCCGTTGGATCATTCTAAGTGGACGGAGATGATAAGCTAGAAGATATACTTCACAGAAAGAATGATATATCGATATAGGATCATGATATAGGAACAACATTCACTTCGGATATAAATATGCGAGGAGGTTATGCTCCAGAAATTTTAAGATTTTAAAAACCTGAAGCTCGGAAATACGAAATTAATAAGGACCATTGGATCTAGGGAAAAATGATGACCGTTAGATCAGGGAGATCTATGTCAATAGACCATGTCAGGAAGGACACATGGCAGACCACGTTAGCATGGACATGTGGCAGACCACATCATCAAACCACATCAGCAAGGAAACGTGGTAGACCACGTCAACAAAGACATACGACACATCACGTTAGAAGACCACGTCAGCAAGTACACATGGCATAATCGGATGATGACATGTGTCAAGAGGAAATTGGATCCTTCCATGTCAACACGTGACGTCAATAAGTTATGTCACTCCGAAAGAATTAGTTCGGGAGTTTCACCACTAGCAAATGACAAACGCTCTGAAGTCTTGAATGCCAAAGTCCCGAAGTGGACACGAGACGTCTCATCTGAAAGATCACTTCGGGAGCATTCTCATCCATCGATCTACTCTAGTGGAAGGATAACGTAAGTTGAAATATCCAAAGTCTGGAGACCTGAAAGAGATCTTGACTGTTGATCTGATGTCAAGTGCACTCTCAACCATTGATCAAGATACAGTGGAAGGATAGTGTAAGTATAATAGCTGAAGACCCAAAGTAAAAGGTAGCCATCCATCTCAATGGTTGATTAAGTCCTGGCCGTCAGATTAAGCCTTGTAAGAAACAAATCTGACGATTGATCTGTTTCCGCGAAATAAACGTAAACCGTCCGATCTTTTCAGGAAATATGATTCGAAAGTTTTGAAAGGTTTCAAGTCCAAAAGTTCCGAAGGGAGAAGTGCCAAAGTTCCATCAGTCGTCCATCACATCAGAAGATTGAATCATAACCGTTGATTTGATAAGCACTCAAGAATTCGTTCGGCCCAACGTTTTGTCACCACCAATGGTCATATGATATTTAAGTGATAATAAAATATGTAGCTGTAATGAGTAAGCCCATGATTCTATAACACTCGGTCACATGTAATGGTTTGAAGGAACCGCCTCCATAGAATTTGGTTCCTGTGAAAATAACAGAGGTTCAATATCAAGTTTAATGGATGAAATTGATCCATATGTGATCAATTTACGAAACACCTTCATAGTAAAAATAATAATCAATGATTATGGTTAAGTTAAACAAGAGGTACGATGGTTTCTTGATCAGTTACGATTCAATTACACTAACTGAATCATTTTTATTGAGCAGAGGAATCACATTTCTGGGGTGTTGGAATCATGGCTCTTGAGTGTTCTGAGTTTCCAGAGATTGGTGTTCTGATATTCCCGAAATGAGTGTTTTTGAGATGGCCGACTTGAGTGTTGGAGATGGGAGTGTAACGGTGGATGAGAGCATGAATAAAAGTATAATTTCATGATAGAGTGAGGTTGTTGTTCATCTGGAAAAATAAGTTGAACTGTATGCGATAGAAAGAACAAATGCATATCTGAGAGAGGAAGAAAAATCCGAGGTACACATGCATAGACATAATAGAAGATCATAAAGCATAAGAAAATGCATGGAGGAGGAAACTGATGGAGGCAGATAAGAGCAATGTAGTAGAACAATGATGATAATGGTAAGATATTGATTAAGTTCGTATCACTGTAATAGATTCCAACAAGCAAAGACTTATATTTAAGGGTGGTAGGGTGGTGCTAAGGAGTAGTGTTTTCCTCAGAGTTTCAAGTGGGTGCTTGAACACAGGGAGTTGTAGCTCCCATCTGGTTGCATCCAGAAAAACCAAGGTGGCAGGGTGGTGCAAGGGAGAACCATTATTATTTGTGACACATGTTGGTGCCTGTGTGATTGGAAGTTGGTGCTTCCATCCAGTTGGTGCTAGAACACTTAGGGAGTTGATGCTTCCTTCTAGTGGGTGCTAGAGAAACCAGAGAGTCGGTGCTCTCAACAAATTGCAGCTTGCAAAATAGAGGTGGTAGCCTCACAATGAGTTGGTGCTCATAAGAATGATAATGTACAGAAAATAAACATTACTTATCATATCAAGAAGAATAAGTTTTCTCCCTTTATGGGTTTCCTTGGGAATATCAGTCTCTGTGTGCTTCATGTGTGTGATTGATGTTGAATACTCTATTGCTTACTTCCTTGCATTAGTGTGATCATCATTGAGTGTTATGTAATGAGTTTAGAAAGGTTTTAATTTTTTAAGCACAGTAACAACTAATTCACCCCCCCTCTCTTAATTGTCCAACAGCCTATAAACCCCCTAATACCCCATGCCCCCCTCCAATAAATACAATATATTGACGTTATTTTTAACAATTTAAAAACCGACTTTATGAATGAACATGATAATATATTGGTAAAAAAGTTGAAGCCTCCGTGTAAA
>ML780190.1:2339809-2367571 GCA_009831015.1 Picea engelmannii | reverse complement strand
GGGTTGCGTGGTGAAAGATTTATTTAGGAATCTATCTAGCCAACCTACACTCCCTTAAAATGCTGGATAAATCGAAGATACCACGAGGTTTTCTATCACACCCTACCTGCATAAAAAACCCAAAACCTCACTGCATTTTACAGGGTCAACTCTAAAAGAGGTTAAGGTTATACTCACGTGTTTCTTGTTAATTTAAATAGGGAAAAGGGATTGTCATGTGACATACTGATGATAACTCATTTTGATGGGTAGGTTTCCTTTAGATTAATTGAATTAAAAATAGACAAGAATTATTTTTATTTGCATAATAGATGTGCTCACGCTTTCCTCTGACTATGCAAAAGTGAGAAGAACTCCTTTCTTTTTGAGAAATGTGACACATTCCATTGAAAAATGAAACAAGTGACCTAGCATATAGGTTGCAAAGGAGTAAATCTCGCAGTTTGAAGAACAACAAGTTTACCTGCAGAGGAATGTAATTATTCAAACCAACATTACACAAATCTTCCCGTGGACTTAGAAGGTCCATTGATAGGGATATTTCTTAGAACTATTTCTATTGTCTCACACCCGAAATAATGTAGTTGTTTGCTAAAAATTCACACTATCCACACATGAACATTACCATGAAGCTGCATAATGACGAAAATTATATTGACGACATGCTCACACATGCCCCTACAGAAAACCTAAAGAATCTTAAGCCACAAGCTCTTGCCACACACTCCCGAAGACCCAAAACCCGTATGTCACATGAATTTCCCTGTGGGTCACACCATTGTGGACTCCACCCTTTACGGTGTTCAAAGAAGTAGATATATCCACCACAAAGTTGGACGCACCCCACAAAACTTATTGCACCCTCAAGCCATGAACCCACAATCCTAAGGCACTGTGAAACCTTCCCAAGATCACACCGCGAGGGAAACTTGTGGAATGTTATTTTCAAAGGCTCACCCAAAAACCCGTATATCACATACCTAGTCTAGTTCGGGAGAATATTTATGATAAATCACTCGTGAGCTTTTTTGGCCTAAAAAAAAATGACACCTAAAATCATGTAATGTCAAAGCCCCGCAACCCGTGAACCTGCCAAATGAACTCCCTGTGCATAACCTATACCCCCTATCCATCAACCTCTGCTCTTGTCCCCACAAAGCCACTCACGCAAAACATGCCACCAACCTTGTCATGTCGCATATTATTATTAATATATAAATAAATAACAATAATAATAAGGAATATAATAATTATCCTAAAGTGGTAATAATACGTAGTTATATTAAAGAAGTCTATAATAATTATACCAAAGGGGGTCATAATGTTTCATAACAATAAGTACTTATTATGGATATTGGTAATAAAAGAAAATGGTAAAACAAGTAACCTTAATTGGTGAAGAAACCCTAATATATAATAAATAATTAAATAATGAACCCTATGGATTGGGTTCTTTACCAAGACAAAATTTATATAAAGGGGGGAAAGAAGGAGAAAAGAACATCTCCCTCTCTTTGGATGATCTATAGAGAGAAATAGACTTAAGAAATTCTAGCTAAGTAGTCGAATGAGGGCTTGAGGATGCTTTGCTACCGAAGAATAAATTAGCAAGGTCTATGGTCAAGTGGAGAGTCATCCCCCATTTTGTTGTTGCATTTTTATAGATCATGTTCAATGTATCAATTTCCAATCCCATACCACATGTATGTTGGTTTCTTTGAAGCAGGTGAGTTACTCAACTCTCAATGCTCCTAATTTTTATTGAAGTATATCTAGTAATTTATGTAATTGATTTTTGTTTTTAGATCGATCCATTACATATGATGTTAGAGCATGGGTTCTAATCCTTAGGGCCTATGGGCCTTCTCAATTAGGATTTATCAACACCCAGATTTTTTGGATCTTCGTTCTCAATTGGTAGTTATCACGAGATTTAACTTACTAGTTGTTGGATCCATTTGAAAATTTTAGATCTTACTAGAGTTGATAGTTTTCTTGAATCAACATTTTTATTTGAGCTAGATCTAAGGTTTTTATTTTTTTTATTTTTCCTAATACAATTATGGAAGAAATTATTTTTCCCAAGCCTTAAAATTGCAATATTTGTTTTCAGATTTTGATTTGTACATCTGATATACCATTCTCTGGTTCATTGTGTGAGTCTTCAATGTTGATAGGCTTGGATTGAAATTTGTGATATTCCCTTGAATTTTGAACACAAGCCATGGATCCAAGCAAATACAAGAAATTCATAAACCCAAACACAAGCCATGGATCCAAGCAAATCCAAGAAAGTCATTAACCCAACAAAAGAAAGTTTGTTTAAAGTCTTATTCCTCTTTTTGTTTGGATTTATCCTGAGAATCTAGAATTATTATGAATTTTATTCTTGCACCATGAATGTATATCTATGGATATTTTAACTCACAATGAAAAATACAAGATCATTATTATCTTCTTATTTTGGCCATTTTTTTTTAAATAAGAAAATTTGTTCGCATCTTGCATGGTAGATCTCCCTCATGTGATGAAGAAAACAAAAACAATCAATTCAATAACTTGTTTCTATGAAATTTGAATTTATGATTTATGATCTAATGAGATCACTCTATGATACACTAGATTTGGTCTTCATTATTCTTTTGATCTGATCTACAAGTTTTGTCCATATATCAATATATGAAGTATAAGATCTAGAGATGTGTTGTAGATCTGTTCTAAAAAATCTAGTTGCTACTGGTCGATTGCGAGCTATTTTAATTCACTAACAAACTTCCATGAATACTGTATCCGATGACAACCTCCTAGAAAGGTGCTCAATGGAAATCCCTCAAATGGTGTGCCCTCTTTTAGATCTGATCCTTTTTTTATCAAGGAAGATAAGGCTGGCATATATGTTGATTTATCTCATGCACTGCTATGACTTGATTATGGTGAGTTGATCTAGGCTATTCACAATATAACAATAGTTAACTGTGATTATAATCCACTGCTAGAATGGTCAAACTATCATTGTTATCAAAATGTAAGTGAGAATGTTGACACTTTTCTACTGAAAGTATACTTTCTTGGAGTGCTCCTCCTATTGATACACTTTGCTATTAGGTTGATGCGACCTTCAAAATGAGCTTAAACTCTGACTTATATGTGGTGCATTTTTTGCTCATTCGTTGGAACTCATCTATGCTGGACACCCTCAAGAAATCTCCAAATAGAATGGATTCAAGTATTATGCTAAGGGAATACTCTCAGTAGAAGGTAGTCGGCCTACATAATATCTCATAATCGAGATAAGTGTAATGATATAGTCCAGGGCGTTACTTCAGTCCAGTCAACAACATCCTAAAAGGTGGATCTCCCCAACTTCTTCAACTGTGGGACAACTTATTTAAAATACTCCTTTGCCTTTGAGTAATCTAGTTAATTTATAATTTGTGAATTGATGCTTGTCCGATAAATATTGTTTCCTGAAATCAGAGGATAAGGATAATGATGAAGCAAGGATAGAAAAAATGAGGTTATTCATATTCTTATTGAGGAAACAAGTTTATTTCAGGCCTGGATTGCTGAAATACTTGCTTATGTAATAGAGTTCATGCCCCCATTCACAATCTCCCCTACTTTTTGTGGAAAGTTAAGATTTATCTTGCCATCCAGTGATAATTATGCTCCTTAATTATGTCAACAATGCACTGCACCCCATATCCTTTGACAACTAATATAAAGGTTTCAAAATCAACCTTACCAAACCTAGATTTATGCCAGTCAATGTACTATTATCTCAAAGAATGTATTTCTCCGAATGAAGATCTAGAACCAAGGTTTAAAAATTTAACACTTGGACAACTCGTGAGTAGACTATACAAGCTTTCAAGAGATGCAAATGGAACTGTAGATAGGTCTGAGAGTGTACTCATAGCACTTTATTCAACTAACCAGAATCACCATTTACAACTTCATTTATATCAGTGTGCTCATTGTGTATTATGTTTTTAATGTAAACTCTTTCAAGTGAACTAGTCAACAAATGAAATCGCCAAAGATATGGGAATCACCCTTTTGATCTATATACAATGTATGAAGCAAAAATCCATCTAAACCTTTGAAGTGACATAAAAATCGTACTCCAGTATGGAAATGATGTGATCATTGTGGGCATTAGATGTTTCAAAGCCCAAACAAATATAAATGCAGAAGCCACATAGAGTATGGACCTCAAGTTTTCCATAGTCATGTATCAAATCTAGACAACTACACCATAGCTTCACCTAAATGCACGGGGATAAACCATGAGCTTTAGAATTTTAAAATTCAGAAGGCCTAAATCTATACAACAAATTATCTCCAATCTGAATGCATAAACAATGGATTTTATTGCAGAAAGAGTAAATGTTACCCAAATCTCCTTATATTTTTTCATGATTTTACATAATGTTGACTGCACGAATATTCTTTGGGACTAAAATGTTGTTCAAAAGAGCTTGGAAGTGGAAACATCACCCTGTTTTATGATGGACTCCATAAATTTTGTTTTCCTAATGTTCTTCATTATTTTGAAGTCAAGTTTATCTTCATTCATGATGGGCGGATTGGAAGGATTGATCATGTTAACTAGGTTTTGTAGATTCTGTGCTAGTGCTGCATATGACTAATTTTTCATAAGGTTGCTAAAATTTACTTGAATGTCCATCTTGGGTTGAATATGATAAATTATAGGTTTTTTGGTTTGAACACGAGTTCAATTTTGGAGATTGAAATGGAATTAAGGGATTGTAAGTTGCATATGTTTGTATTATGTTTTAACTGTTTGAAGTAAGAAGCTATCAAATGCTAATGGTTAATATGCAACCTTCTACATCATTGAGAGAGGCTCTTGTTAGAATTGGTGCATGAGTCTTGACTATAATCTTTCCACCTGCTGAATCATAGATTGTGAAGCTTGAAGTAAGCAAAACAAAATCTAGGAGACACTTGATGAGGAGAAGGCTGCACTGAAGAGAGAAGAATGGTGAAAAGTTTTCAACAGAAAGTAAAACTAGCATATCCCTAAGTTGGCGAATCAGAATGTCTAAATAATTTGAGGAAGATTTCATATTAATGTTGTTAATTGAGATTATAAATTATTGCAATTAAAATGATTGTATTTGGACTAGAAACATAAAAAAATTCAAAATATTTTTACACCATTGACATCCAAAAAAATCAAGTAACAATATCAAATTCCATTTAAAATAAAACACATAAACACAAAAAAAATCATATTAAAAAGAAAAATATTTAAATATCTATTTAAAATAAAACACATAAACACAAAGAAATCATATTAAAAAGAAATTTATTTATTTAATTTTAGAGATGGTATATAGTATCTTCATTTATATTAGTCTTATATGTAATAGGGAAACACACTTTTACAACAAAACATCATGACCATATAAAAAAAAATGAATATATAATGTATCAATAAAAGGCTATGCCATGAGTTAAGGTGATAAATTTAATAATTACCTTATAACAAACACATATTACTATTGGGATATGTAATTTCTAATTGTTTTTTATGTGATCATGTTGTAATAATTATTGAGTTTTTTATCATGAATTGGTAGAGTTTGTATTAGTGTCTTTCTAGGTTTTAGGAGGTTGTTGAGGTTTAGTTGGTTTGAGAGATTCTCTCCAACTAGTTAGATTTCTATATTAAAATGTGGTTGAAATATTCCTTTAACCAAGTGATTTTGTGTCCAAAATAGTTTCTCTATCTTGAAACTATTTATATTTGTACTCTATTTAGAGAGTTCTAAACACAATTTTGTGGCCTGTAATAATTTGTATACTCTCTTGCCCATTTTCCAAGATGGTATCAGACCCTAAAAGGGATTGACTCCCTCACGGGAGAGCCCAGGGAAATGAAGGGAAATGGGAGTCGAGACTTAGGTGAGAGTAAATTTTTTTGTATGTGCATTAGTAAGTTTGTCCATCAGATTTGTACTGTTAGCATCAGAAGTCACTCTTGGATTGCTTGCACGAGAAGAGCCTGACGCCCATCAGTTTTGTGTCACGGTTTAATAAATGGGGTGATCAAATGGGTAAAGACTCAAGAAGATAAAACTTTGACTTAGGAGACCGGGCCTGGTATGTATGCAACAAGGGAGGTCTTGATCCAACTTTTGTCAGTAAATGGATTAAAGGGTGACAGAGGGAAGACTTGTGAGAAGTGCGAACCAGACTACCTCGAACGATAAGCCTTCAGAAGCTTGAGGATGAAAAAATCAGAAGCCAAGATCCTCTTGGTCCGGAGCTTCAAGGAGCTGAAGAGTGACTCAATTGGATCCTCCAATTCTAAGTTGTTCAACACTACAAAAATAATAGGAACTGATTAGAAACAATGTAATTGTTACAGTGATCCAACCTACATCATCCTATAACAACTACAACTCGACTGGATCCTCCAATTCCGAGTTGTTCTAACACAGTATACAAGAGATGGAAAAGAGGCTGACATCCATAAAGTAAGAAGTCTCAAATGCCTTATACATTAACCAAAGCGACTAGCGCTTCGTCAAAACTTTACAATCGGGAGCTTTGCTCAACCATCGATCCTTACAAAAATGGCGAAAACGCCTACATATACTCAAAAACAACCACAACAGCAAAAACAAGATGTTGTATTAAAAACTTTGCATCTGCATGTCTTCTGACAGTCTGCGCATGTAGACTCTGGCCAATCGTGCACCCAAGACTTGGTGTCCCTTCAGCCAAATTCGGGCGGGTATTCTTTGTCAGACGCCACCTTAACTACGCATGGCTCCTACAAGGGGAGTAGCTGAGCCAATAAGTGTCGAGCTAGCGTGTGCAGACCTCCTCTGGCTGATCGAGGACTCGGCATGGATTCTTTAGAAAAATGGGTACACAGGACCCTCTCAAGCAGACCGCTTGCCAGATTATCCATACTCTGCACTTAATGCCTGAGGAGAGGTTTCAACCACCCCTTCTCGTCTTCATTTACTTCAGGCGAAAAAACCAGGATCGAGGTCGGATTAGATGGCACATGGAGATCACAATGAGCCTTTCGGCAACTAGACTCGATGCCTTTGGCCCCTTTTGCATGGCTCCTTTCTTCCCCAAGTGACCACGGGCTATGACCCTACGTTTATTTCCGCAGGCACTTTCGGCATTCACGAATGGGAAGGAGCTAATCCCTGCTTTTTTGAAATCGCGATGAGGGAAACGCTGAGATGGCTTAATCTAGTGCCACGCATCCCTCTCAGATCTAACGGTCCTGAACTCACTCGGTGATATTGTGGGTCTGTGATCAAAATCTAGACCAGGGGGCAAAAATTTGCTCAATTTTCAAAGTGCTCGGAATGCGATGAAAATGGTGCCATTGTGTTCGTCTCGTCTTCTTGATTCTGGCGGTATATTTATTTTCTCAAACGTAGTTCGTATGGAGAAGTTATCGGGATTTGTTCACCAAGGCAAACAGGCAAAAATTTGGGATGCTCACTGTACTTGTCCGTACAGTCCGTACGACCACGTGGTAGGGCCGTACCATCATGATGATGTGGCAGTTTGATGACGCGGCACATTTTAGTTGGATGATTGTCGGCATATCGGATGTTGACACGTGTCTGTTTATGGGCAAATTATATGAGGACACGTGGCCCAATCGGAGGGCACCACGTGTCCCCCTCATTTTTGGTTTATGTGGTTGTGTAAAAGTTAATGGAGGCCGCGGGGTTCGACCCCCAGACCTCTCCTCCACCTAATGAATTTTCATTTTCCTCTAACCAATAGGCCGACCGTGTTTCTTGTTTCATAATCTGACGCACTATTATTTAAAGTTGTATGTTATAATATATGGAAAAAGGGGTTGGCCGGGGCTTAAGCCCTGACCCATGGTTTCGTTGTAAACATATGACCGGGCTCCGACTATTGGCGTGGCGCGAATACATATATGCATATACCAAAGTTTGTGCCATGGTTTATACATCGTATTAAATCCGTGTAGGGTTTTAACATTATATTATGTATATTATATTTGTTGTAAAACTTTGCGCGTGGTTTGATAACCCGCGGTTATATAGTTATATATAACCATATTGCCATGTATGCGTGCAGTTATACATTTGCGCGTGCATTTTATAACTTGGCCCATGGTTACCATATAACTCCGAGTTGGAGTGCGGGAGTGGTTACAACTGTTTGGTACAGTTGGCACGGTTTTTAAAACCGTTAGCCCTTTTTGCCTTTGAGCACGGTTTTATGCCACCATGTGCCCGAGAGCTAGGCGGTTGGGGGTTGGAGGCGCCCTAACCATCCTACAGTTTGCATGGTTATTCGGAACCTCTCGGTTCTAGGTTTATACGCGCATTTTGGGAGCGTGTTCCAGGTTCATGCACAAGGGTGCGATTTGTAGAACCAGTTCCAGCAAAGCTTGAAGGAGAAAAATGGAGGAGGCCTAACTTCTTCATCGTTTGGCCGATTGAGGTGCCGTAAAAGCCCAGCCAGGGGTTTTTGGATGTGCTGGATCCATTGGTGTCATTTTCACAGCCATTTGAAGACTTCTTCAGCAAGATTTTCACCATTGAAGTTCCAGGAAGCTTTAGGGAGCTTGAAGCCCTCATTGCTTGAGGACATGGTTTGGTGAGCCTATGCTTGTTTTCTGTGATTTAAATATCATGTTTGGCTAATTGCTATGCTCTGAACACATTGGGACAGGTTTCATAGGCTTTTGAGGACTTTTACAGGTGTTTTTTCCAAAGAGAAGCTCAGGGAAGCTTATGGCCACATGTAGAAGAGGTCATGCCCGGATGAGCCATGATCCGTTTTCAGAGTGTTATTAGTCATTTTTGGGGTTTTAATATGTTCTGATCTCAATGGTACAGTTTGTTTTTCCATTGGAGTTGAGCAGTATCTTGTAAAATAACTTTTGACTAATTAATCCCAGAGAGCCAAGTCCATTATGGAGGCTCAAGGAGATGTAGCTCGGAGGGGGGTGAACTCCTTTATCATGTTGTTCTTGTTGTGCGTTTGATGGTTTATTTGCTGCAAGTTGTGTTGTTTTGTTTTCATTTCAAGCACATATTTAACCATTCAAAAGAACAATTCATCACACATAAGCATTTACAAGAAGATACATGCACAATTAAAAAGAAGAAGCATAAACTTAACACATAAATTTATTTTGCATATTTATACACATGAAGCAAGGTCTTGTAAAGTTTATTTTAATGAAGTAGGGGTGCTTGCATAGCATAACAAGTCAGCCTTCTATTTTCAGATCAGGTGGTATCAGAGCACAAGTTTGTTTTGCTCATGTGTTTGCCAGTGATAGCTTGAGATTTAGCTATTGGTTTTTGTTCAAAGTTTTTGTGTTGAAGTTGAAATCTTGCAAAGATGGCAGAAGCTTCAAGTAGTGATAGTTCTCATACATTTTCGTTATCTTCATTCAAAGAGGAGATTCTAACTTTTAGAGATGTGATGAAAAAGATGTGTGAAGACAACGATGTGAACATTGCCCTTGAAGAGCAGTTAATGGCTATGAAGCAGGAGAAAGACCAGCTTTTGCAAAGGTTGCATGAGATGGAGATTCAACTCCATGAGGCAAAGGAAACCCTTACTAATTACATGCATGAACATAAGGTATGCAGTGTTAGTTTATCTTCTAATTCCTCTAAAGATGAATGTTTTGGTGGTTTTGAGAGTCACACAAGAGGAATAGGGTCCAAGTTGTTGTTTAAAATGGGCTATGAAGGTAAAGGTTTGGGTAAACATGCACAAGGCATTGTTGAGCCTATTTTTGTTAAAGAAAGACCCAATTATTGTGGTCTTGGTTATGAAAGAAAAGATGGAGCATATCCCAAAGTCGAGGAGACAAAGGGAAAAGTTCGAAGCATAAGTTTTGTTTCAAGTTCACCTCCTCAGGAATGTTTTAAAGGTGAAAGTTTGATCCCTTCAGCATGCAAGGCTTGTATTCAAGATGAATGAAAAAGTAGTTGTGACAGTGATGATGACAAGAACACTGTTGATGGTCTTCAAAGGAGAGCTTGTAACTCTTCAGATTCACCTCCTCACAGAGGCGATAAAGGTGAATGTTCAAGGTATACTTCTGCTTATCATTCAGTTGCATTTGATTATGATAAATTTGGAAGAAAGAATCCTTGTACATATTGTGGTTTGCATAACCATCATGTTTCCAAGTGTTGGAAAAGATTGGCCAATTTAAGGAAACTTTCTAAGCAAAGACAGCGAGAAAGGAGGATGCAAAAGGTTTGCACTTATTGTCAGAAGCGGGGTCATCTTGTTGACCAATGTTGGACGTTGCATCCAACTATTCGTCCACAGCCTCAGAAGCAGATGGATAAGAAGATTGGCAAGAATGGAAGTGGAGATTCCATCATTGACGTGAGTTTAGATGATTCACAAGAGGACGATGTCTAGCAGAAAAAGTCACCGTTCAATTGGTTTGGTAAGAAATGGTTGGATTTCTTAACCAAGTGAGGTTTGCATTTTTCTGATTGTAAATGCACTTTTCAGTGTTATGTGTGCATTTATGGGAAGGTCGATATGATGTTGAGTTCGACTGGTATAGATGATTTTCTGACGACTATGTTGTGTCGATCGTGTTGTTCGACTTGTGTTTAGTCGATGGTTTTTATTGACTTGAAAGTTGATTTTGAAACGCCATGTGCTTTGCTAAAGTACAGGATGCGACAGTTTGTTTGAAGGAAAAAAGATTTTGTTGACATCATTTTTCAATCTTGTATGATTTGTTTTTCAAGATTGATGTTTTCTTGCCTTGTGACAAGATGTCGCAGGAAGTTTTGCAGCCATTGGAGAGCTGATTTTGTTGACGTCGAAGAGTTCGATAGAAGGACTTGATTCTCAGTGGGAAGGTTGGCAGTCTTCCAAGCACAGAGAGAGTAGTGGGTCAGCAGCAGCCAGAGAGCAGTGGTTGAGGGACAGAGCTATTTGCAGTGCCCGGCATGTCAGCGTATTCAGGTGATTGTCGAAAAGATTTTGATATGACTTGAAATCAGACAGATAAGATTTTGTGGGTCCAAAAGCCTTTCAGTGGGAAGGTGTGATCAAAATCTGGACCAGGGGGCAAAAATTTGCTCAATTTTCAAAGTGCTCGGAATGCGATGAAAATGGTGCCATTGTGTCCATCTCGTCTTCTCGATTCTGGTGGTATATTTACTTTCTCAAACAGAGTCCGTATGGAGAAGTTATCGTGATTTGTTTGCCAAGGCAAACAGGGAAAAATTTGGGATGTTGACTGTAATTGTTTGTACAGTCCGTACGGCCACGTGGCAGGGCCGTACCATCATGATGATGTGGCATTTTGATGACATGGCACATTTTCATTGGATGATTGTCGGCATATCGGATGTTGACACATGTCCGTTTATGGGCAAATTATATAAGGACACGTGGCCCAATCGGAGGGCACCACGTGTCCCCCTCATTTTTGGTTTATGTGGTTGTGTAAAAGTTAATGGAGGCCGCGGGGTTCGACCCCCAGACCTCTCCTCCACCTAATGACTTTGCATTTTCCGCTAACCAATAGGCCGACCGTGTTTCTTGTTTCATAATCCGACGCATTATTATTTAAAGTTGTATGTTATACTATATGGAAAAAGGGGCGGGCCGGGGCTTAAGCCCCAACCCATGGTTTCGTTGTAAACATATGACCGGGCTCCGACTATTGGCGTGGCGCGAATACATATATGCATATACCAAAGTTTGTGCCATGGTTTATACGTCGTATTAAATCCGTGCGGGGTTTTAACATTATATTATGTATATTATATTTGTTGTAAAATTTTGCGCGTGGTTTGATAACCCGCGGTTATATAGTTATATATAACCATATTGCCATGTATGCATGCGGTTATACATTTGCGCGCGCATTTTATAACTTGGCCCATGGTTACCATATAACTCCGAGTTGGAGCGCGGGAGTGGTTACAACCGTTTGGTACAGTTGGCACGGTTTTTAAAACCGTTAGCCCTTTTTGCCTTTGAGCACGGTTTTATGCCACCATGTGCCCGAGAGCTAGGCGGTTGGGGGCTGGAGGCGCCCTAACCATCCTACAGTTTGCACAGTTATTCGGAACCACTCAGTTCCAGGTTTATACGCGCGTTTTGGGAGCGTGTTCCAGGTTCATGCACAAGGGTGCGATTTGTAGAACCAGTTCCAGCAAAGCTTGAAGGAGAAAAATGAAGGAGGCCTAACTTCTTCATCGTTTGGTCGATTGAGGTGTCGTAAAAGCCCAGCCAGGGGTTTTTGGACGTGATGGATACATTGGTGCCATTTTCACAGCCATTTGAAGACTTCTTCAGCAATATTTTCACCATTGAAGTTCTAGGAAGCTTCAGGGAGCTTGAAGCCCTCATTGCTTGAGGACATGGTTTGGTGAGCCTATGCTTGTTTTCTGTGATTTAAATATCATGTTTGGCTAATTGCTATGCTCTTAACACATTGGGACAGGTTTCAGAGGCAGTTGAGTACTTTTCAGGTGTTTTTTCCAAAGTGAAGCTCAGGGAAGCTTATGGCCACATGTAGAAGAGGTCATGCCCGGATGAGCCATGATCCGTTTTTAGAGTGTTATTAGTCATTTTTGGGGTTTTAATATGTTCTGATCTCAATGGTACAGTTTGTTTTTCCATTGGAGTTGAGAAGCAGCTTGTAAAAGAACTTTTGACTAATTAATCCCAGAGAGCCAAGTCCATTATGGAGGCTCAAGGAGATGTAGCCCGAAGGGGGGTGAACTCCTTTATCATGTTGTTCTTGTTGTGCGTTTGATGGTTTATTTGCTGCAAGTTGTGTTGTTTTGTTTTCATTTCAAGCACATATTTAACCATTCAAAAGAACAATTCATCACACATAAGCATTTACAAGAAGATACATGCACAATTAAAAGGAAGAAGCATAAACTTAACACATAAATTTATTTTGCATATTTATACACATGAAGTAAAGTTTATTTTAATGAAGTAGGGGTGCTTGCATAGCATAACAAGTCAGCCTTCTATTTTCAGATCAGTCTGAGTCATGGATGTTCCCGGCACCTCACGCATCGAGAATATGAAGGAGATGCTCCTTGCGGTTTGGGGTTGTGATGGATGAAACACCGAGATGGCTCAATTGGCCGCCAGGTGTCCCCTTTGGATGGACGGTTGAGGCTGCTCCGTAATACCATGGGCCCGACTCTGGGCACTTTTAGCACTTTGGGATTCGAGGTTTCGAGAGGTGAAATGATGAGGAGAACTTACTCCTCGAATTCCTGAATGCCGACATGGCACGGATGTGCGCCATGTGTCCTTAAGATAAACGGCTGAGGTAGCATCCGCTATTTAAAAGGGGGCCCACTTCATCGATAGGCTTGCTTGATGTGACCTGGTGCTAAGATTGGGGGCTCAGCTCCAAGGGTGCTTTCAGCGTTTCGCCGATCGACGATTTCAGCTGTAAAGAATGGGAGGCTCCTTGTCTCCCGAAACACCGATCCCCGATACGTCGACTGGCCGCCACCTATCCCTATTGGATCGAACGACCCAGATTTTCCCTGAACTATGGGCACTACCCTTCATGATAAATCCCGAGCAACTTGACAGCCCCAAAAACCCGATGACCGTCGATCTGCTTCGTCAATTGATCCTTGCCGCTGAAATCAGATTGCTCGCTCGCTTGATTTTTAGCCCGAAATGGACTTCTTCTATGAGCTGCGCTCGGCGCTTATGGCTGCGGCCCTTGAATAAAACACATACGAATGGCTTTCAAACCCCACTTCTATGTGTTTACACCAGAGGCCTAAAATCAGAGAGGATAATACCCCTATACAAGAAATGTTGCTAACATTAGGCTCCATGGGGGATAGAGTCGTTCCTGTGATGCTCTAAGAACTCATTTTGCAGTTTCAGTGCCTTGTTGTTGGGCTATGGAGTCATGCTCAAAACATCTCGCTACTGAAAATACAGGCCGAACAATAAAAGTAACAAAATAAAGCTACATGCTCAAAGGAGCTTATTTATATACAGTCCTAATGCTAATAAAATATTTTACATGGGATAGGTGAAAGAAAACTTCCACCATAGCCATTCAAGCAACTTCCTGGATAGAAGCTCCCTCCTTTTGTCGATGATCACCTATAGATGGTGTAACCGTGATAGCAAAACGACTACACTCTTCAAATTATCCTCACAGAGTGAAGTTGATATGGAATAGGGCAGCTCCAAGGCATAAAGGACATGCCACTCCATGTACTCGCTGACAGGATCATAGAATAAGTGGCAAATTTCAGAAAATTGGTGACAGGTAGCCTCCTCTGCTACAAAGTTGCTCACATGTGGTTGAATATATTTGATAAGCATAGGTGAGTGGACAACTGACGTAGGCTCACTGATCTTAGGCGGTAGCTTCCCGCTGACTGGCTTTGGAATGAAATATGTGCTCAGTTGTTGCTCCGATTCCTTTTCCTCTTCTTGGCTCTCCCCCGGGTCAGATTCATATTCATCATAAATAGGGACCATGGGGTGGTTCTTCTTGCTGACTGACTCTTCAGTACCTTTATATATAGTGACCAAATGTAGGATAAGCTTGTTGCTCATCATCACTATAATATACATCAAAAAGAGGTTTTCCTTCATTGATATGATCCTCCTCCAGAACAGTGATCTCGTCAAAAATTTCCGTTTCAGGGACAATGGGACCTGCTGCTTCTGGCTTCTCATACATATTCCTTTTCTCTTTAATCCCAGGTAAAAATATATCGTGAGAAACCCCCTGGGGGAAAAGAGAAGAATCCTCTTCCACAACTAACCCCTCTTTTAAAAAGAGAGGGTCTTCGTCATCATGAGCAGAGCTGCTAGGAACATCTTCTTCAACTCGATACCCAAGTGAGTCATCTACCATGGACCACATTTTCTTTATAAACTCACAATTTCCACAAAAGGCATGTTGATCGTTATGAACATCTAAAAGAGTAGAGGCATCTGATATGATGTCAGATGCTTCCGTTCTAGGGCTAACACAATTAATATCATTCAACACCTCTATATTTTCTTGGAAAATGCTTTCCTCCACAGTAAAAGATTCATCATGGACCTGGTCTTTAGGGCCAGCAGGGGCTTCATGAAGCAAAGAAAACTCCTCACAACAGTTTTCAAACAAACAATCAGCTGGATAGTAGTCTTTACAAAATGAATTGAAAGCTGTATGAAAACCTGTTAAAAAGTGGATGCTCGCAGCGGGAAGATATCGACACCACTCAAGAGCAGCTCCCTTCAATGAATACCTAAAGAGCTTAATTCAGACATCCTCATGCATGATATGGTGTCGGTGAATAGCCTCATGGAAGTCCAGTAAATGCTCAGTTGGTTCCTCCCAACTTGTTGCATGAAATTCAGGGAGGAAATCTTCCCATTGGTCTCTATTAGGAAGTGCATTAGGAAACCCAACTATCTGGGAAAAGTCACAGAAAGAAAACCTTTGAGCCATAATTTTCTCCATATCGGACCAGTGGAGTCGCCAATCGATCCTCGAATCATGGAGTCGCCAGGTGAAATATGTGCAGCTTCAAATATGCCTGGTCCTTGTTCACCATCAAAGGCCCCAGGAAGCTTCTCAAGCTGAGAAAGCAGCTGCTGAAACCTTCTCGAGAAAGCTCCTTAGGGTCAGCTTTCAGGTGTGCTAACAGTAGTCACAGCTAAAACAATGATGTGGAAACAATGGAGTCACCACAGTGGAGTCGCCAAGTGCATAGTAGCAATCTTTAAGGGCTCTGATGTTTGATGTACCTTCAGAATCAAAGGCTCAATGTCATTCTGCCCAGGGAAAATATTCAACTTCGTCCCCGGCAACGGCGCTAGAAATGTTAGCATCAGAAGTCACTCCTGGATTGCTTGCAGGAGCAGAGCCCGACGCCCATCATTTTCATGTCACGGTTTAATAAATGGGGTGATCAAATGGGTAAAGAATCAAGAAGATAAAACTTTGACTCAGGAGACTGGGCCTGGTATGTATGTAGCAAGGGAGGTCTTGATCCAACTTCTGTCAGTAAATGGATTAAAGGGTGACAGAGGGAATACTTGTGAGAAGGGTGAACCAGACTGCCTCGGGCGACAAGCCTTCAGAATATTGAGGATGAAAAACTCAGAAGCCAAGATCCTCTTGGTCCGGAGCTTCGAGGAGTTGAAGAGTGACTCAACTGGATCCTCCAATTCTAAGTCATTCAGCGCTACAATAATAACATGAACCGATTAGAAACAATGTAACTGTTACAATGATCCAACCTACATCATCCTATAACAGCTACAACTCGATTGGATCCTCCAATTCCGAGATGTTCTAACACAGTATACAAGAGATGGAGAAGAGGCTGACATCCATAAAGTAAGAAGTCTCAAAACTTTACAGTCGGGAGCTTTGCTCAACCATCAGTCCTTACAAACATGGTGAAAATGCCTACATATACTCAAAACCAACCACAACAGCAAAAACAAGATGTTGTATTAAAAACATTGTGTTTGCATGTCTTCTGATAGTCTGTGCATGCAGACTCTGGCCGATCGTGCACCCAAGACTTGGTGTCCCTTCAGCCAAATTCGGGCGGGTATTCTTTGTCATACGCCACCTTAACTGCGCATGGCTTCTGCAAGGGGAGTAGATGAGCCATTAAGTGTCGAGCTAGCATGTGCAGACCTCCTCCGTCTGATTGAGGACTTGGCATGGATTCTTTAGAAAAATGGGTACATAGGACCCTCTCGAGCAGACCGCTTGCCAGATTATCCATACTCTGCACTTAATGCCTGAGGAGAGGTTTCAACCACCCCTTCTCGTCTTCATTTACTTCAGGTGAAAAAACCAGGATCGAGGTTGGATCAGATGGCACATGGAGATCATGATGATCCTTTCGACAACTAGACTCGATTCCTTTGGCCCCTTTTGCACGGATCCTTTCCTCCCCAAGCGACCATGGGCTATGACCCTACGTTTATTTCTGCAGGCGCTTTCGACGTTCACGAATGGGAAGGAGCTAATCCCCGCTTTTTTGAAATCGTGATGAGTGAAACGCTGAGACAGCTTAATCTGGTGGCACATGTTCCTCTCAGATCTAACGGTCCTGAACTCACTCGGTGATATTGTGGGTCCAAGTCATGGATGCTCCTGGCACCTCGGGCATCGGGAATATGAAGGAGCTGCTCCTTGCAGTTTGGGGTTGCGATGGACGAAACGCCGAGATGGCTCAATTGGTCGCGAGGTGTCCCCTTTGGATGGATGGTTGAGGCTGCTCCATAATACTGCGGGCTCGACTCTAGGTGCTTTCGGCACTTCGGGATTCGAGGTTTCGAGAGGTGAAATGACAAGGAGCGCTTACTCCTCGAATTCCCGAATGTCAACATGGCACGGATGTGCGCCGTGTGTCCTTAATATAAACGATTGAGGTAGCATCCACTATTTAAAAGGGGGCCCACTTCATCCATAGGATTTCTTGACATGACCTGGTGCTAAGACTTGGGGCTCATCTCCAAAGGTGCTTTCGGCGTTTCGTCGATTGGTGATTTCAGCTGTAAAGAATGGGAGGCTCCTTGTCTCCCAAAACACCGATCCCCGATACGCCGACTGGCTGCCACCTGTCCCTATTGGATCAGACGACCTAGAATTTCCCTGAACTATGGGCGCTACCCTTCATGCTAAATCCCGGGCAACTTGACAGCCTCGAAAACCCGATGACCGTCGATATGCTTCGTCAATTGATCCTTGCTGCTGAAATCAGACTGCTCGCTCGCTTGATTTTTAGCCCAAAATGGACTTCTTCTGTGAGTTGTGCTCGGCACTTATGGTTGCGGCCCTTGAATAAAACACATCCGACTGGATTTCAAACCCCACTTTTATGCGTTTACATCAGAAGCCTAAAATCGGAGAGGAGAATACCTCTCTACAAGAAATGTCGCTAACACGTACAAAGGGGAGCCACAATTTGTTGCAGTGCAAAGAGAAGACGCCTTTTGAGAATACTCGTCGCATGGAAGGGGCCATACATTGTCACTGAGAAAATATCACTGTAGAGTAATTTCATAAGAGCGTAGAGGTTAAGGGAATGAAATCGCTGAGGAGATGCATAAGATCACTGGGGTAAAGTTCCACGAGATCACTGTGGCAACACAACCAAATCTTAATATTCCTCTTGCTATCTGCACGTGATCGCTTCTGACTTCATCGAAATTAGTGAACAAGTGTGATCAGTGTAGACTTCCATTGGAGTGATGGGCTAGAAGATTTGTAATTATTCTTGAGTATATTTATAAAGTGATAGAAGAGAGAACCAGGTTGAAATGGTAGTTTGCAACACTAGTGTGAGAGGGTAATCAACTGCGTGGAAGGTGGAGTAGAATAAATTACTCCCCCACCTAGAAGAAATCGCTCCGAAGAAATATATTGCTTCACAAGAGGAGATGGTAGAAGCTATTCTCATCTGCTAATTCCCCTCAATAAATGCATAGTTAAAGAATATTATTTTCCATGGAAGTGGGAAAATGAGAGACACACTTATGAATTTGAAGAATACTACTTATAGAGCATTCATTCAGCTGTAAATGGAGCACAAATGGATCCCAGATGAGAACATATTATTCTTCTATGGAAGCTAGGACCTGAAAATTTCTTATGATGGAAACCATGGCCAATATGATTTGGTTTTTGTGGGTGTTCAGTCATAAAGATAGGAAAACACCAGCATTATGAATATAATTATATGGCAATGGATTCATGTCTCAAATAACATTTTCCTCAAATGCTATGGGAGGAGGACTCAAGAAACCATGGATGCGTGTAAGCCAGGGTTCTGTTGGGGTGGTCGAGAATGAGAGTAGAGATTGTTTGATAGTAAAAAGGAAGGTGAGAATGGTTGAATCTTCCACGGTAATAAACCTAATGTCGGTGGATGAGGGTCCTGTAGGAAAAAAAAGAGATGAGCATGCCACCTCCCCATTCCCATTCTGACATGGATGAAGAGGATCTGTACAGCCGGTTGAAATAGTTACTGAGACAGATGGAGTCCTGAAAAATATACAATTTGCTGTGCAACATTGAATGCTGTGGTAGGAAATATATACACCGTCATATATATTTTGACATACGTATCAAGGTGATCCGACAATGTATATATGGCTTTCCCACCTACCACAAAATTCAATGCTATGTAGCAGGCTTTATATTTCTTGCTAGAGTTTTATGCCCACGTCAGCGATTATGGTGCTTATGGAATTGAGTTAAAATACAACACGATACATGGACAATGCTCTTCATGGACATATGAGAACGATGGATTTTTGTGCCTATGCCAAAAGAGAAGAGAGGGGCGATGTGGTTTGCAGTCAATAAGATACCGGGAATACTAGAGCAACTAGTGTCATTGATCATGGGTTGTTGAAGAATGCTAGGAGTTGTATGCCCATGATGGACTATTGGGCATGTGCATGTTGATTATGGTGAAATCAGAAACCTTAGTAATGGTGAGAAATTTTTAATTTATTTGGAGTTTTTGCTGAGAAAGATGTTGATCCTTGTCAACTTAGTGTGTGGATGCCTTGTTAGAATTGACTACTCTAACAATTGCATGTTTAGAAACTCCAAAGAACTAGTTAATGGTGTATTGAGATCATAATCATGGTTAAATATGTGAATCATTGCTTGTACATGTTTTCTTGGTTAGTTTTTATGGTGAAAGTATCTTGGATTTTAATTATATATTGAGCTTAGCTACGTCAATATTATCATGGTGAAATTACTTTGTTAAAATCCGCTACTCTAGCAAATGATAGGGAAGGAAAGGATATCCAAAACAATCACTAAATCAAGATATCGATGATGAAGACAAAGAGTCCCAGAGGAAGATGGTGTGTGTTATTATCTCTTGCTTTTGAGTTGAAGTTCTGCTTAACAATGTTTTGTGATGTAAAGTCATTCCTTCTTCTTCTTTGTAAAGGGAAGTTGAAGGAATGGTAAGAAGGAGGAACAAAGATAGTGTTCTGAGTTCAATAGAGATTTATTCCAAGGGAGGCTGATGAAAACAATAGAAGTCAACAACATAAGTCATATGACTAACACATGACAGTGGTGCAGAAGCAACAAAAGCAAAAGTGCTCATGGACAAAAAATGTAAAAGTTTGAGTTTTTTTGAATAAACAGACTCATGACCATGTGGTAGTGTGAGTCACACATTGTATTTACATCAAGTCTATGATGTAATGTAATGATGTGTTGGTCCTTTTAATGTTTTATTTTGTACCTGGTATTTCCATGAGATGGAGTGTATCTAATGTATGTACCTATGTTTATGTAATGTGTAAAGGGCATATCATTGTAATACCTAGATATGCATGTATACCCCTTTGTCATGTATCCCCAATGTTTTAGTGCAAAAACCTCTAGTATAGTCTTTAACACTAGGAGTGGGCCAAGTCATGAGTCGGCTGAATGCTCCATGGGTGGACCATGTTGCTTGTACACTTTGGAGGTGCCTAAAAACCTTGATTTTATTTTCAGGGGGAGTTCATCAAGATGTTGAATGAACCATGTATCTAAAGGACATCCCATCAGAATGACGGTTGTAGTGTTTAGGTACCCATGCATTCCAGTGGACAATTGTTCCTTTATACGAAGTGAAAGTACTAGGTTGGACCAGAGACAAACTTTGCTGATCAAGAGGTGCTTCTATTCAAGAGGACTTGGTGATGATGAAGACCTGAATTGACGATTGTAAAGACAAGTAGTCGTTAAGGGGGGGTGTTGGGATATGTAAATCCCACTTGTCTTTGGTGTGATCATATTGTGATAATTATGAAGTTATTGGTCATGAATTGGTAATGTTTCTAGTCTCTACGAGAATGAGTCTGTTCCTAGGTTTTAGGAGATTATTGAGACCTAGTTGGTTTGAGAGATTCTCTCCAACTAGTTATCTTCTTAAATTGGAGTGTGGTTGAAATATTCCCTCAACCAAATGGTTTTGTGCCCAATAAAATTTCTCTATAATGATGACTTTCTTTAAAATATATAAATATTATATTATAGTATGATTTATATATATCTGTGAAAATTTAAATTCAAATATAATTATGTAAAAAAATAAAATGATAAATTAAACTTTGAAAAAATAAATTAATTTAATTTTAAAATTATTATTGTAAATTTATAAAGTTTTTAAAATTTTACACAAATTTTTAAAATAAATAGAATTTCAAATATTATATATATGAAACAATATATTTATAAATTATGTTAACTTTAAATTAAATTAAATTATAAAAAATCTATTTTTAACAATGAAAACATTTAACTTTTAAGTTATTGAATTTAAACAACTAACTTAAAACCTAAAGATTAAGCCACTTCATTTTAAAAAATATCATTTTTCACATAAAACTTGCTACGTAACTCCATCTTGAAAAGAATTCATCTTTTACTTTTATACTCCCTCACAGTGAAAGGAGAAGATTAAGGAATGAAAGGTATGAACATCGAACCTTAACTCACATGCTAACCAACTAGTGAGGGTAGAATATTGTATTGGACATGTTAGATCCTCTAATAACAACATTGTTTTGGCAAATGATATCATATTTGAGACGTATATCCACAATGTGTCTTCTTGATATGAATGTTTGAATATTTAATATTAGAAATATATGATTATCTACATAAATTGTCTATCTCTTTCATGCTTTTGGGCTACTTGCATCTATCATCTCTAACACTTCTATGGGGATCTCTTTTGAGTAGCTTGACTCCAAACTTGAAGGCTCGTTTGTTCATCCTAGGCCATCTTTGTTGGTATAGTTCCATTCATACCTTGGATGATTCAACCCTATAACCTCAAGGGAGATTCCATTCGAAGCTAGGGAAAGGGATGTGCACTAGGGTCTCTCTACTCAATTTTATCATTAGTAGATCTTTTATGGTAGTAGTACTACTGTGTGTGTGTATTGGAGACTGGTTCAAGTATCAACACTTGTAAGAGAGCAACATGTGTAGGATCATCTGGGACATGGATCACACTTGGAGACCTATCATGACACTCTTGTTTAGCCAAAGTAGCTTCATCACCTATATTAACAACAAACTCTAAGTGAGTTCCTTCCATACTTCTCTTTGTATTTTCCAGTGTTTAGGTTTCTAGTTCACTAAAGAAAATCTTGTAAATCAACCCTAGCTAGTTGGTTTACATATATTCATGAATTAGTTGATACAACCTAATCTGAAATCCATGTTAAGTACCCTAATATAGGGTAAATACCCTAATCATCATAGTGATCTTCCCTCTCTTTCCGATCCTTTCTTTCCTCTCCCTAGGGTTTTTAGATTTAGCTCTGAGATTGAGCATGAATCCATTCATGCAGTGCAAATGCATCTATAATCTTGAACTTTTATAACCACATCTCACATACCCATATGTGATCTTGAAAATTCTATCCCCACAATCTTCACATATATCCATAATCTTGAAAATTGTTAAATAATGATAATACTTATTGTAATCATTGGTAGAAGAAAAAAGATTTTATAATAATACAATATATTTCAAATTTATATATATATATATATATATATATATATATATATTTATAAATGTGGATGTACACATTTTATTATAAAATGGAATAACTTAGTAAATGAACAATTTCAATCATTTTTTCTTAAAAATTCTTACTAAATTTATTAAAAATTTTCTCCTCATTATAATTTTAGGATAATAACAACTTTAACTCATTTTAAAAATCATAATTTCAAAAAATTAAATTTATCCCGTTTTCAACTTACTCCATTACAAAATATATTATTTTTTCACAAATGATCTTTGCCATTTTGTGAAAATAGGTTGACTTTCTAATAGATCAGAGTTATTTTGGGTTAACTTTTCGGATAAACCGATTGCTCCGAATCTATGGATGGAATCAATACAGTCAAACTGAAGGAATCGACGTGGAGGATAGGAGGACAACCTGTCAAAAATTAGTCTTTCCATTATTTATTGACCATTTTAAGAGAGAATTATTATAATGATTCAACATCGTGTATAATGGCGGACCGCCCAACCTTTCAGACCAAACTAATTTGGCCTGACAACTTTACTTTAAAATTGAAAAAAAAAATATCCTGTAAATATTTATATAAAATCCATAGAAACCAGTTTTGTGTATTTGTGTTTTTAAGCATATGAAAACCATCAAAACCATTTTTGTGTGTTTTTTACCCAATTGTTTGAATTAATAAATAATAAGTATAATTTATTTGTTGCATATTCCAAACCTTTCAAAAAATTTTGGAAATCCCATACTTTTCCCATCCTTATCCCCCTCGAACCTGACAACTTTGATGATAATGTATCATTTTCCAAAAAATGTATTACTATAAACTTAATACAGATATAATTTTTTTTGCATGTCATGTTATCAATGCTTCTGTGTCCTATGTTGAAGTTTGGAACCCGACGTTATGACTCCTGAGTGAGTTCCATCACCAATGCAAGAAAAGTTCAATGTAGGGTTACGCCAAATCATTGATACCATGACAATATGTGTGAAAATCCTTGCACTATTTTTCATGTTACCTACAACTTCCCTCATCACCACTGCCATTTCCTTCAGTGGAAAATTTTGAGAAACTGAAATTCCATTAAAACTTGAAACTCTCAGAAACTTTCCAGGGAATGTTTCTGGGTCCATAAATTTTACTTTCAAATTACATTTGCAATTTTTTTTCCCTGTTTCTTGGGCTTCATGGGAATGGTAGAGGTTTCTAGGTAAATTTGAAATAAGTTCTTGAGGGAGATCATAAACTGATTCTGCTAAAAAGAGAAAATAAAAACAGAGAGAAGATTTAAGAAGCGATAACTTGATTTTTTTTCCCATGAAAAAAATTATAACTTGAAAAGAAATACATTTTGTATATGCATATAGCATCACGAGATATCCAATGGATGAATATTTGGTGAGTTTCACAAGAACTAGTCCTGTAAGCTTCTTCCAGCAAGTCTTTGCATTGAACTTTAGAGTTCATACAATACATATCAAAACAAAATCATACTATTTTAGGAATGGTGTCAAAATATTACAAAAGAACTGTGATTTTCTGCCTCTAAGTTCGCAATGCATCCGCACTGTTCATAAAAATAAACAAAAATAGCCTGATGAAAGGTTCACAAAATTGTAGATTTGACTACTTCTTCAAGAAACAGGTACCAAACCAAGTATCATAACTGAGAAAAACTTTGGAGACCGCTTAAAAGAACGGATCCTCCTTCAACAAACAACAAACAAGTTTTGAAGAACAACGGTCCCATCCTTTGCTTTCTTCCATGCACAAGTACCGACAACAAGGTCCCATCCTTTGCTTTCTCCCATGCACAGGTACTCGTAGAATTCCTAAATTTATATGTAAAGGTTTTCATATCAAACAAGGTGTTTTATAAAATAATGAAGGAAACTCATGGAATAGAACTCGTGAATTTAGATATCGAAAGGAATACAAACACGATTGTATAGAAAAGTCCACCGCGGAAGAAGAAATATTGTGGTGCAAAGTATCTTTTAAAGACCATCAGACGGAGGATTTAAGGTCAAAATATCTTATAGATTCTTTGAAAGTATACGTATGAATAAAGAAAATTCCGGGTCAATTTACTGCTTAAGGGTAAAGCATCTCTGTTTTCATCTGGGGCTTTTGAAAATGATAAAAAGATTGATTTTCACAAAAAGTCACAGTAATATTTTCTTTCTCTCAAGCCACTAGACATTACAAAAACGATACTCAGGTAAAATAGTTGTTTCTTTCTCAAAATCCGGAGCATACTAATATTTTGAAAAACTGGTTCCATATATCCATATCTACTTCATAATTCCACATAGATACCAAAGTTTTTGCATTCTTTGGATCAAATCTCAGTCAGAGAAAATTTAACGCTGAAATATTTGGATCAAATATCAGATTTGTTCCAATCTCAGTCGGTGAAAAGTCAAGACATTTATTCTCAGATTTAAACGTTGCGTACATTAAATAAAGACTTCATAAGATTTCACGTTCAAAACCATGGAAAATATATTTCGGATATGAATTCCTTACCAGTTCAAGCATATTTTGTCTCCAATAGCTTTAATTCATGGAAGCTTCTAATATTGCAGCAAACCCGAGCATTTGTACGCTAAAATATTCCCTTATGGCCATAGGTATATGAAAACCCTCATGGTTATTTGAAGCCAGACAGGGGCAAATATGGCATCATTTAAACGGGAGGAGAGATCTCCCGATGGCAAATATGGCAAATATGCACTAGCTTCATGTAATTCTCCCAAAATATGGACATATTCCAATCCAAAACGACATAGAGCACTAAAAATTTCCGCAACTTTCTTGAAGCATCCTTGTCTTATTCTTCCCTGACATCTCCGGTCGTCGAGATGATGGAGATATCCCATTGAAGGCAGTCGCAACAAAAGAGCGGGGAGCAACAAAATTGTATCCGGGCTTATCAGGCCAGACCAACAAATAGATAGGCACTTCTAAACATTCCATAAAAACCTTTATATGTTCAAATCATTTCTTTCCCACTTTTCACGCAACAATTTCTCAATAGTTGTAATTTAAATGTGCTACATTTTTTATTTTTTATTTATTTTATTTATTTGGGTATTTTTTCCAGGAATATTTGTCCTCAATTCTACTAGATATTGTTGGATCTACAAATTTAAGTGATTAAATATGTATAATCCAAATTTTTTGGAAGTTTTTCATCAAGTTAAATCCATTTATACATTCAAAAATCCAATTTAAACAATATAAAGTTATAATTTCTTGCAGATTTATGTTACCAGATTCCAACTAAGAAAAAAAAAACCAAAACAGTTAGACAATTCCTTTCTCAATATTCTCATCCTCCGCCATTATAACAACAAAACTATATTGGACCACCTGCAATGTCACAAAGTAATGAGAATGTATATGATGCTAGTCTTATCAAAACCAAATCTTGATGTTGCTACTACCAACCGCCTTTACAAACCAAAACTTGATGTTGCTACTACCAACTGCCGATGGAGTCAGTCATGACCAAAATTCTTGGAGTCCTTGAAAAAAAAAATCTTGATGTTGTTCCAACCTTTACAATTGTCGATGCAGTCAGTTAGGACCAAAATTATTGGTGTCCGTGAAAACAAACATTTAATGTTGTTGCGAACCCCTTTAACAACGACCCTTAAGGTCTGGCAGTGCCATTTCTCCAAAGATGCACTCACATTATTATTGGTGGAGGTGTACCCTAAGTGTCAAATGGGGCGGTGGTGACTTGACATGGCTGTGGAGGCATACCTTAAATGTGAAATAAATGTTATATAAATGTGGAGTA
Source organism: Picea engelmannii (assembly GCA_009831015.1). Lineage (NCBI taxonomy): Eukaryota > Viridiplantae > Streptophyta > Pinopsida > Pinales > Pinaceae > Picea > Picea engelmannii. Next base: position 2,341,172 of record ML780190.1, on the reverse strand, counting down.
AATTGGTAAAGTGGAAAAAGATAAAAAAATTTCAAAACTTGTCAACTCCTTGACAGGTATTCATGAAAACTTATCCCTAAGATATGTCTTCGACATAATAACACCAAAATCACCCCATACAATGATAATAAAAGTCCAAAATTAAAGCCTTGTGGTTGAGGCATGCCTTTCCAGTTAACTTACATAGACAATGAATGTTCTTGTCATAAGTTTTGTTAAAAAATGATCTTAACTTTGAAAGATTCTAAGAGAGTTTCTTTGGATAATTCTATTTAATATTCACATATAATAGTAGTTATATTATGTTATTATTTATGGTACTTTGTTATTCACATATCCTTGATGTTATCACGTTATATGTTTTGGGGTGAGGGCATTCTATATATATATATATATATATATATATATATATATATATATATATATATATACTATTAAGAATAATTAATGTTTATTCATAAACCACTGAGTAACAAGGTTAAATTCAGATTTATGACCACATTGGAAAATGGATTGAAAATTTGACAGTAGGATCAAGTCAACCTCCAAACAATGAAGAAGTAGATAGAAACTTGTTCAGGATAAATCGTCATCGAATCATATAAAGGGAGTCACAATCCGGTTGTTGGTGATAGTTAACCTTTGTTCTTCCAACTCTTGGTGATGGTTAGCCTTTGTTCTTCCAAATATGCGCTAAGAAGAGCAGTGACCGTAGCATATACTAGAGGCATGGTTAAAGACATTTTATGGATTGACCGTAGCATCTAATTTCTTAACCATCACACCTAGAGGTAATACATGAAGATGTTTCGAATAGTTAGGCATGAGAAGATGTCAAATCAACACTTGATTAAATCCATCTTCTTATTCATGATAGTTGCTCCAAAGTTGCACCACTTAATAGCATTAATCAAGGTTTATACGCTGCTTATTCCCTGAGAGGAGAGGATACTGGATATAAGCACAAAGAACTATGGATCGCTATGGGTGTCCGAGGTTACTCTATTATTATTTCGAAAGACCAATCATGAGTTCTATGAATCATACTAAAAGTTACAAAGATGTACTTTCCTTTTCTCGGGGGGCTCGCATAGCTCAACAACATTCCTCCCTCTTGCGAACTGGCTACCGGAATGGGAGGGATCAATGCTAGCACCTATGTTCTAAGACACGTACTTGGGCCATTGTGAAAAGATGATTACTACCAGCGTAGATCCATCTTAAATCCAGATCTATCATGTGCCGATAGGCATCCAATCCTTGGAGATGCAAACCTTCTTTTATAGTACAAATCTTGATGAAATGTTTTCATCTTGAGGGATTTGATGTTTGCGCATGATATATCTAGAGTTAAGATGGATCT
>ML780190.1:2322979-2338973 GCA_009831015.1 Picea engelmannii | reverse complement strand
AAATGCCACATGTCAACTCCATGTTGAGTACATAAGGAATTACACATATGTCTCATATAGGGTTGTAGAAAGAGTCTTTCTGTGCAATCATTAATATTTTGAAAATGATTCTTTTGAACTCAAGAAATAATACAACTGGCCTCGGGAGGTCTAACAATACAAGTGTTCTTCTTGGGTTAGAAAAACGAATCTTGAGGGTTGAATCATTATACACAAAATATTCCAATCGATAAGATACCACTTTAATTGATTGAGAGTATAATGACTTCCTTTCTCAATATTTCGAGGCCAATTTTTTTTTAGGTACCCTTGTTGGTGAGGATTGATGAGACACACATGGAGTGTCCATATTCTCATAGATCCTCAACTCATTTGTTGTTGTTAAATGATTTTTATTTTTATTTTCTTATGACTTTCTATGCTTGAAAATTGTGTTTTTTAGCATGGTTCTGGCATATCTTTTGCTCTGCTTAAGAACTCTTGAGTCTTGAATCACTTGGGCCACGGCTCAGCCGAAAAAAATATTCTCTCTAAGTCAAAAACTAATCGTGAGTGAAATTATGAACAATCTTCCAGTAGATTGTTCATATACTTGGTATATATTCTATTTACAGTATGTAGAAATCTGCCTGTATTGATTTTAGTGCCAATTAATGTTTCACTCGATTGTATGTTGCTAAGGACTTGCAACAATTGCTTATGAGTTTAACATGAATTATGTGCAATAATGAAGACACAAACATGTTGTTGAGATGGTCAATATCATGAAGAAGCTCATAAACATGGGAAAAATCAAAGGCTCAAAGGTGCATGCACTTGCTGTAAAAGATGGTAGCAATTACCAAAATCAGAAATATAAAAAAAAAAAAGACAAAGGGAAGGCGCCTGCAAATCCAAAGAAGGAAGGGCACTCAAAACCCTTCAACAATTCCTCCAGATCCAAAGGTGTAAAGGGAAGAAAAGGGGAGAAATGCACTTACTTCCATCGAGGATTCCAGTTAGAATCCACATGTATGCAAAAACAGATAGATCAAATGGCCCAAATGATTCAACAAAACAAACTTGGAGATCATATCCCTGAGGGTTCCAAGAAGAAGAATCCAAGATATCAAAACCCCAAGAAAGGTAATTCTAGCCATGCTTTGATTGCCATCAACTCCTCTCTCGATGCTTGGATTGTAGATTCGGGTGCATCACACCACATGGAAGCCACAAAAGAAGTCTAATCTTCATCGGACACATGCAAAGGTCATCCTATTCTAATGGGGGACAACTCTCCAGTTGAGGTCACCGATAAAGGAAGATTTGAACTCACAAACAGAAGCTTCAAGAATGTGCTACATGTTTCCAAACTTTCTGTAAATATTCTTTCCATGTATCATATGAAAAACTTTGGTACTGAGAAGATAGTATTATTCACACTTGATGCTATGGATATATATCACATGAAAACCAATTCCAAGGTTGCCACTGGTGAGGTAAATCATCAATCTAAAATCTACACATTTTCTGAATTTATTGAACCAGATTATGCATTATTTCTTACTCTTTCCACTAGTTCTATCCAGGCTACAAGATATCAAGCTGTCATCAAAGATATGAGAAACAATTATGATAATCCTTACACAACAATCCCCGAAGGTGCAAGTAAGATCCCGTCGGAAAATACACTCTCGGTTCGCTAAAGTGGATATTGATCTCTATCACAGGTACCACAAGGAACCTTATTTGTAGAAGGAACCCCCCTTGCAGTCACCTATGTGGAATCTTAGGAGAGGTTACTACGTTTACCAATTCACAATGAACGACCGAGGGGGTATATTTGACAACCAAGACTAGAAAATGGGTATGGGAATTCTGAAGACCAAAGAAGTGGTGTCATCCCAAGGACTTGCCACTCTTCAAAGCCCCAAACTTGCAATAGTCCCACTACGCAATCAGAAGAGGGGAAATCTCAACTAATCACTTCACTTGACCTTGTGTTTGACTCCTGTATGAGAGGATATTTACCAACTAACATTAATTGATACTACTAGATTTTCTCTCTCTCTAGTATTCTAGAGTCTCGTTTAATATCCTTGGATAGTTTACTCACTTCACCCTAATACAAAGGGGCTATCCTTACACTACTATTGGTGTGCTATGTTAGAATATATAAGATTGTGCTCATTTTACCATTGACGATACCCTCGTCACCCAACCACTGGCCGAAGCCACCCTCTGAGCACCTTGACCTTGACTGAGAAGAGAATCTTGGTAGAAATCCAATAGCCAAGAGAGGCTAATGGACCAAGAAAGAGAATAGAAACTAAGCTGAACATATGATCCCACCCAAAAGCTAGCGCACCACTTTCCCAACTCTCCCAAAAACTTGTGCACCAAACTGCTGCTGCCTGCAACTGCCTGTGCAGATTTAGCTCTCACTGCAACTGCTAAGATGTGTAATTATGAAACTGGCACCCTGTATTTATAGTGAACTGGGCAGACTAACTGGGGCCGACTTCTCCTTCTGGGTATCAATAAATTCATATTAAATGTATTTGTCCAGCCGATAACTTGTCTAGGGTTTCTTTCAATTCTTTGCTTCCTTCCAGAGGATTTTAGTCTTGTCATAGGTCACAATAAAGGTTCATACCTCCCAAAGCTACCATAATATTAACACTCCCTCCTAGCTAGGGAGGTATGGTCTTGAGCACAACAAACCATTCAACTGGTAGCACTACGAGCACCTGTCATTATTATCCAATTGGATAATCTCCTATGACAACTGGTACAATGTCAATTAATAGAACACACCTGTGTCTATTTAGGTAGTACGCAACTACTCAAAACATAATCACAAATAGTGGAACAAATCCATCATCAGTAGTATATCTCTACTGTCTGGAAACAAGCAGTCTCTGGGCCAATCTTTCACTCACATCTGTGAGATCTGAAAGAATATCTGCCTCATGAATGGTGGAGCACATCCACCACAGTAGTTTACATCTACTGTCATATATTCTTCATAACAAAAGTCTGATAGCAACCTGCATAGAAACAATGTTATGATAAAAACTGAATCATCTGGGCCAATCTTTCACTCACGTCTGTGAGATCTGAAAGAATGTCTACCCTCAATATAGAATATCAACAATGGGCTATCTACCCCAATATTCTCAAACAAGGAAGAAGGATTATTTCTGATTTATGAACCTGGACTATTTCTCACCTTGGGCCATTCTTCCGACACTAAACAAAGTGTAACCTGGAGAGAATGAGTTTTCCCCAAGAAATGCTTGGACCATTCCTCATCTTGGGCCATTCCTCTAACACTAAACAAAGTGTAAGCTGGAGAGAATGAGTCTGCCCTAAGGAATGATTGTCCCTGATTGTTGAGCCTGGAATATTCCCCACCCTAGGCCATTCCTCCGACACTAAACAAAGTGTAACCTGGAGAGAATGAGTCCTGGAGAGAATGAGTCTGCCCTCAAGGAATAACTGTCCAGACCATTCCCCCCCGTGGGCCATTCCTCTGACAATAAACAAAGTGTAACCTGGAGAGAATGTATAACCCTCAAGGAATGTCTGTCTTGCATCAACCTCCAAAATGGACCATTCTTTGAAACTGCTCACAACTGTGAACTTCGAAAGAATGACTGCTCGACGAGGTAGACCATTCTACATGACCACTACTCAGAGTGACTGCCAAGAAGAATGACTATCCTATACCACTCCTCATAATGGGATGTTGTTGTCTATGATACATCAACAATCAGTCTCCCTCACATGTTAACTACAATGGGAAGCCACTGTCCGTCAGAAATCTCAATTCACTTTCTAAATAGGAAAGAGTCTATCCAATCTGAACTATTTTTCAATTATAAAGATAAATAATATTTTCAGTGCTCCCTCCTAACTGGAGAGTCATTCAAATCACAAAAATAAATGTTTTTAAATAATATTTTCCGTACCTTCTCCTAGCCTGGAGAGTCTTCCCTTTCAACTAAGGGAGTTATTTCCACGATCCCCATCTTCTCTCGGAAATATGCAAACTTGATTCTGGATAGAGATTTTGTCAAGATATCTGTTGTCTGCTCATCAGTAGGGATATACTCGAGCTTTACCTCTCCTTCCTGGACTTTATCTCGAATAAAGTAGTACTTGATCTTAATGTGCTTTGACCTTTCATGAAATACTGTATTCTCAAATAATCTTATACAACTCTGATTATCACAATATATTATGGTCGATTCTGGAGTTTGATCGAATAAATCGTATATTAACTTCCTTAGCCATACTACTTCTATGCATGCTTCACAAGATGCCATATACTCTTCTTCTACTGTACTGAGTGCTACAGACTTCTGCTTCTTGCTGCCCGAAGATATCATAGCGGAGCCTAAGATGAAACACATACATGAAGTACTCTTTCTATCTTCTGCACTTCCTTCCCAATCAGAGTCTGTGAATCCATGAAGTTGGATATCACTGGATGCAGTATATCTCAAGCCATAGTTTATTGTCCCACGAATATATCTTAGGATGTGTTTTGCAGCTGTCCAATGCTCTTGTCTAGGTTCCACCTAGAATTGACTTAATGTATTTATAGCAAAGCAAATATCTGGTCAAGTATTTACCAAATACATCAATGATCCAATTAGCTGCCGATATAGAGATGGATCTACTGGATCGGAATATGGGACTTTCACTTTTCTTATATTCGCATTCATAGGAGTGTCCATGGACTTACAGTCCATCATTCCAAATTTCTGAAGGATCTTTATTGCGTATTTTTCTTGTCCAAGGAATACTTCACCATGCTTCTGCCATACTTCTAGTCCCAAGTAATAGGGCATGAGACCTATATCTTTCATATCAAATTCAGAGGCTAAATCCTTCTTGCATTGGATGATTAGAGATTCTTCACCTGTTATGAATAGATCATCAACATATAATAATAGAATCATAGGTGTGTTGTCCACGACTTTGTAATAAAGGTTTGGATCTACATTACTCTTGGAGAAACCAAGTCTTGTTAGATAGCTATTCATTCTGGCATACCAAGACCTTGGAGCTTGCTTGAGTCCATATAGAGCTTTCTTCAATCTGCAAACGTGAGTGTCTCTGGAATGTACCTCGAATCCTTGAGGTTGTTCAATGTACACTTCTTCTTCAATAGCTCCATTGAGGAAAGATGTCTTTACATCCATCTTGTGTAGATTCCATCCCATGGAAGCGACAAGAGATATGATAGCTTTGATGGAGGTATACCTTGCCACCGGAGCATAGGTTTCATCATAGTCTTCTCCCTCCTTATGGGAGAACCCTCTAGCCATGAATCTTTCCTTATATTTATCCACACTTCCGTCTTCTACATGTTTGATCTTGTATACCCATTTTGAATTTACAACTGATTTCTCTTTAGGTCTGGGTACAATTTCCCATACTTCATTTTTCATAATAGACTAGTGTTATTTCGCCATGGCTTCTTTCCATTGTCCCTTTTTAACTGCTTCTTCAAATGTAGTAGGTTCTTCATCTAGAAGCTTTGTCATGTATGCTGCATAAATTGAGAATCTTTTCAGTCTTTTACTCTTCCTAGATGTTCCTTCTGGAACCTTGATTCTTTATGTGTCTCGTAAAGTGGCTTCAATCCAAGCTAGTCATTTCTTGTTCTTTGGTATGTTATTTGGATCAACATTATCACATAGCTCCATAGGATGATCAGGTTGATCCTTTTCGTTATTTTCACTTTCTGTGTTTTCTTCATTTGGTTCTTCAATTTCTTCTTCTTCTATAGTTTCTTCAATAGATTTTCTGAAGTCCATTCTTTCATTGAATGTTACGTCTCTACTTACTTCTATCTTGTGTTTTTCTAGAATATATATTTTGTAGGCTTTGGATGAATCACTATATCCCATGAATATCCCTTTCTTTCCTGAGGGTTCTAGTTTATTTCTTTTATCTTTGGGAATATGAGAATAAACTTGACATCCAAATATTCTTAAGTTTTCTACGTTAGTTTTCTTACCTGAGAATGCTTCTTCTGGTGTCATGTCCTTCAATATGCGATGAGGACTTCTATTCTGTACGTATATTGCCGTCATTGTTGCTTCTTCCCATAGAAACATGGATAGATCTTGATCATTCAATAGGGATTTTATTGTTTATTCAATAGATCTGTTCTTTCTTTCTGCTACACCATTTTATTGAGGATTATGAGGAACAGTCAGCTCCCTCCTAATCCCTGCTAATTTACAGAATGCAACGAACTTCTTTGAGGTGTATTCTCCTCCATTATATATTCTTAATGTGTTGATCTTCTTGTTCCTAAGGTTTTCTATTTCTGCCTTAAATTTTTGGAACTTGTTGAATACTTCATCTTTTGACTTTAGTAGGTACAACCACATCTTTCTTGAATAGTCATCTATGAAGGTTACGTAGTAGAGAGATCCTCTTAAAGATATGACTGGCATTGGACCGCAAACATCTGAATGTATTAGATCTAGGGTTTCCTTAGATCTGTTGTTGCTACTTGGGAATGGTTTCTTTATATTCTTCCCAAGGGCATATCCCTTGCAAATTCCTTCATGTGTAGACTTCAATTATGGTATCCCTTCAACCATCTTTCTGAGGAAAGGTAATGCTTGATAATTGATATGAGCATACCTTCTATGCCAAAGCTCATTAGGGTTGACTTCGTCATGTACTAGGGATTATTCATTTCATTCTAGTAGTCTATACAGATTTCCTTCACGTCTTCCAATAACCCTAGCATCTTCTATGCTAGAATATTTATGCCATGATAACACTTTTTCATCTATGAAGGCTATTCTGTTTCCTTTGTCTTCTAAACATGATATTGATACAAGATTCTTTTCTAAACTAGGTACATATAAAACATTTCTTAAGTGAACATGATTACCTGACTCCAATTTGACGGAGGCTTGTCCAAATCCTTCGACTGGGTAGGTGCTTTTGTCTCCAAGCTCCACTTTGTATGATGTCTTTCTCTCATTTAGATTTGAGAGTCTAGATTGATCTCCCGTCATCTGCCTGGAAGCTCCACTGTTGATTATCCACATATCATCTTCAATTGTCCCAGTAAGTGCTGAGTAGTGTAAGAGATTGATTGTTTCACACATGTCTTCGTTTGACTAGTAACTGGTCATGCCTTGATCCAAAACTTCAACTTCGTCATTTCTATATTATGAGAAAGTCAATAGGTGTGCTGAGTTAGGGCACATCTGAATATCTTCTCCTTGAGCAAGATGCTCCATCACAAGGTGCCAGATCTGAGAATTAGGGTTTCTGCAACTACTACTGCTAGTGACCCTAGCTGCAGTTCTTTGGAAGTTGCTCCTACTAGTAACCCTAGTGGCAATTCCTCAATGATCTCAATACCTAGCAGTTATGTTTCCTTCCAGCGTTTTAGGCTGACTGAAGGGGTGTGGGCCCATAACCTGTTAGAATATAGAAGATTGTGCTTGTTTTACCATTGATGATACCCTCGTCACCCAACCACTGGCCGAAGCCACCCTCTGAGAACCTTGACCTTGACTGAGAAGAGAATCCTAGTAGCAATCCAATAGCCAAGAGAGGCTAATTCACTAAGCAAGAGAATAGAAACTAAGTTGAACAGATGATCCCACCCAAAAGCTAGTGCACCACTTTCCCAGCTCTCCCAGAAACTTGCGCACCAAATTGCTACTGCCTGCAACTGCCTGTGCAGATTTAGCTCTCACTGCAACTGCTGAGATGTGTAATAATGAAACTGGCTCCTTGTATTTATAGTGAACTGGGCAGACTAACTGGGGCCGACTTCTCCTTCTAGGTATCAATAAATTCATATTAAATGTATTTGTCCAGCCGACAACTTGTCTAGGGTTTCCTTCAATTATTTGCCTCCTTCCAGAGGATTTTAGTCTTGTCATAGGTCACAATAGAGGTTCATACCTCTCGAAGCTACCGTAATATTAACATGGTATACAACAAAAGATGTCTAATTGATTTTATTAAGCACATTGGTTAATTTTTAATGGTTGTTTTTACTCAGTAGGGTGTACAAAGATGAAACTGATGATGTGATTACTCATGATATGGATTTTATGATCAGAACAAAATGACTACAGGTTATTACCATATGCTTAACAAAGAATAATAGATATACAATAAAACTGGTTTTCTATTCAAGAAGGAAATAAGCTGAAACTGTAAAATGCAGTGGAAAACAAGCTTGCTGGAATGGTGGCAGCTTATCTCTGAGAAGAGATGTGATGGTTGTGCTCATTTGAAAGAATATCATTACAATGAGGCTCTCAAGGCCTTTTTATAATAAACAGGAGTTTAAAAAGCCCTAAACATCCAAAAACCTAACCCTAGGAGATGAAGCGCCAAAAGTCATGTGAGCCCCATTTGGGTAAGTCGGTACATCAACTTCCCGGGGTCATAACTTTTGCATACGATCTTCGTTTTAGGTGTATGATATCCCATTGGAAAGATATATCTGAGGAATACAACAGTTTCACAAAAAACAACTCTGAAAGTTCAGGACCCAAAAAACTGCTAAAAATAGTAAATTATCAAAATTGCTAGAAAGTTGTTTTGAGCCAGCTGGAAAAGGTGGGTGGCCACCGATATCCACCTGGATCAATCCTCCATCCTTAGGAAGCAATGGTATCCATTACATTGAGTTCCCCCATCATATGAGAACATTTCTTCTGAATTTTTCCTTGAGTGAGCCACTTGCCTCGGTGCAGGAATTGCCCTGCTTTGACAACTCAATAAAGTTGGATCCTTTGTTTTCAAGTGCCCTTAATCTGTGTGTCCACAATCTGATCACTGGATGCCTATTGTATGCAGACGGGGTTGAGCTCTATTGGTGTCAGTTGTTCTGCTACGTCCTAGGTGTCCAATAATGGTGGGAAATAAGGCTGAAGGAGGTCCATGTTGAACATTGGGTGCATGCTAAGGAAAGGAGGAATGTTGAGCACAAAATCATTACCCCCCACAGCCTTGGTGATGGTGTACGGACTATAACGGAGTGGGAGAAGCTTCCTATGGGGTCCTGCAAGGTGTTCTTTCTACAAGTGCAACCAAACTTTGTCGCCCACCTGAAACTTATGTGGAACCCGATGTTGATCATGGCGCTGCTTGTACTTGTCATTAGACTTCTATAGGATATCCTGAACCTGTTGGCGAATGTGTTGGATACTCTCAATGAATCGGGTGGCTTTGTCAACCTCAGTTGGAGCAGGAGAGGAGTTGGTCAAGGTGACCGCAAGGGGAAGTGCAACATCTATAGGACCCAATGGTTGGAATCCCAACCCCACCTGAAAGGGGTTGTGGTCGATTGAGCTATGCAGGGCTCGATTGTAGCTATGTTGGACATAGGGAAGACTCTCATCCCATCTACGAGGGTACTTGGAATTATACATGTGCAGGATATGCATGGTCATTCGATTTACGACCTTGGTTTGGCCATTTGTCTAGGGGTGGAAGGCCATGGATTTGGTGAGCTTGGTGTCCAACAGTGACGAGAGGCTCATCCAGAATGTGTTGAGAAATCGACTGTCCCAATATGAGACAATGGTTTGGGGGATTCCAAAATGTACCCAGACTTGTTCAAAGAAGAGCTTGGCAGTGGCTTCTGCTGTGATTCTATTCTTGCAAGCAACCAAAATCGCCATCTTAGAAAAGTGATCGAAAACCACAAAGACATAGTCATTTCCCCGCTTGGTGGATGGGAGGCCCGACATGTAGTCCTTTGAGATGGATTCCCATGGTCTGTCAGGAGTAGGTAGAGGGGTGTACAGGCCCTGTTTCTTAGTGGTTGGTTTGGCAATAGTGCAAGAAGTGAAAGACCTAATATACTTGTTGACCTCCTGTCGAAGTTTTGGCCAGTAGAAATGTTTTTGTAGCATCGCCACTATCTTTTCGATGCCAAAGTGTCCTGCCACCTGGCTGTAGTGGGCTTCCCAGATCAACTTCACTCGCTCACTTGAGGGAACATATATATGTCCCAAACGACACAACAACCCATCCTGAAGATGGAAATTATCGACAACTACCTTTGCACCCAACATTTGGTAGGTGGTGGCAAAGTCTGGGTCTATCTCATAGAGTTGGGGCCATGCAGAGGTCTCATGGCCGCAGGAATCTAGCACTGTGGTGAGTGCCATGACTGGTGGTCTACTAAGGCAATCAACGACATGGTTGGTGCTTCATGTTTTATACTTTATGTTGAGGTGGAATTTTTGCAAGTATGTGGACCACTTTTGATGGTGGTCATTCTGCAATTTTCCTTGTGTCTGCATGAATTACAGTGGCTTATGATCAGTTTGGATGATTGTCTCCCTCCCAAGAATGTAATGTCTCCACTGGCGGCAGACTTGCACAATGGAGTACATTTCTTTATTGTAAGTAGGGTAATTACAGACAACATCTGATAGTGTCGCGCTATGATAGGCCACGGGGTGGTCGTGCTGTGTGAGAATGACACCCACAACATAGTCTGAAGCATCAGTCTCAAACTCAAAGGGTTGTTGCAAGTCTGGTAGTGAAAGTACTGGGGTTGAGCACAAGCAGTGCTTCAAATCATCGAATGCTTGTTGTTGGGGCTGGCCCCATGAAAATTTTTCCTTACCACCACCCCTGGTGATTTGGCTGAGGGCCCATGAAATTTGGGAGAATCCCAACACAAACCTGCGATAGAAATTGGCAAGGCCCAAGAAGCTCCGAAGCTCAGTGAGTGTGGTTGGGGTTGGCCAGTCACAGATGACTTGGATCTTGGCTAGATCCACATGTATGCCATGTTGATCAATGATGTAGCCTAGGTAATGGAACCTGTCCATGCCGAAGGAGCATTTTTCCAAGTTGGCATATAGCTTGTGCTACCGCAGGGTGTGACGAACCTATTGAATAAGCTATAAGTGTTCAGCCCAAGTCATGCTGTAAATGAGAATGTCATCAAGATACACCACTACAAAAGTATTGGTGAATGGTCACAGGATATCATCCATCATCCTCATGAAAGTGGCTGGAGCATTTTTTAGACCAAAGGGCATGACCAACCATTCAAAAAGGCCTTCCTTTGAATTGAAGGTGGTCTTCCATACATCTGTCTATTCTATCGGGACTTGGTGGTAGCCAGAATTCAAATCAATCTTACAGAAGTATTTGGCCCCCATGAGTTGATCAAGGAGGTCGTCAATTCGGGGAATCGGGTACCGGTTTCTCACTGTGATTTTATTCAGAGCCTGATAATCAATGCAAAGTCCCCAGGTTCCATCTTTCTTCTATACCAGCACGATTGGCCTCCCACAAGGTGATGAGATAGGATGGATGTGCCCCTTGTGGAGCAATTCTTAGATTTTTTGCTTGATCTCCTCATTCTCTAACATAGAGCGACGATAGACTAGCCCATTGGGCAGTGGTGCGTCAGGGGTCAGATCAATGGGGTGCTTGACCTGGCAGTGTAGAGGTACCCCGGTAGGCGAGGAGAAGATATCCAAGTATTCTTCCACGACCTTATCTACTTGCTTCTGTTGTGTGGAGAGGTTGGTCGCAGAGACCTTGGATGTGGCTGTGATTTTTCTCTCATTCTGAGAATGGATCATGAAGAAGACAAACTTCCCCATCTGAGAGATGACCTTCCTGCATTTCTTAGCAGATATCAAGGAAATAGCACTAGGTGGGACAACCTCAGGTATCTTGTACAATTTTATGTTCAAAGTAATAATAACACTACGAGGCCTAGACTGATATACAACATGATGTTTCCATAAATAAGGTTGTCCCAAAAGAACATCACAAAATTTGAGAGGAGAAACATCAAACAATACCTCGTCTTTGAAGGGCGTGATGTCATACAACAACTGACACTGTTGGTTGACGTGGAGATTGCTTCCTTGGCGAAGCCATCCAATGGTGTAGGGTTGTCGGTGTGGCATTTTCGGTAAGGCCAGCTACTTGATGACCTCTGCTGAGATGAGGTTCTTCTAGCTACCACTATCAATGATGAAGTGCAGTGGGGTGCCTTTTACCCACATCTAGGAATGGAAGAGGCGCTCTCCTTCTTCTGGCTAGTCTATTTCACCATGTTGGAGCTTGGTTGTAGCAATGGTGGCACTGGGTTCTGTGTCAATGATCCATCTTTCCCTTTCTGGTTCTGACTCAGAGTCAGAACCCGCATCTGATTCAGAGGCTTTCACTTCAACCACCAACATCTACTTTGAGTGACAATCAACAGTGTTATGCCAAGGGCTCTTATGGAAGTTGCACCACTTCCCGGTATCTTTCTTTGTCTTTCCCATGTCCTTCTTTGCTTGCGGCTTGGACTGGTTGTCCTGATACTTTCCATCTTTGCTCTGTCCTTTATTCTATGGGTTGGGGCTGCCCTTTCTTAGATTTTGTTGTGAGGGGTTCCCCGACCCAAATTGTCGCGTCTTTTGTTTGATCTTTTGCTCTATTTTGACGGAATATCGGTAGGCCATGCCCAAGGATGATATGTACAGAAATTCCATTTCGGTCTGGATGTATCTATGTAGAGCACCATATTTCTCTCCCAATCTTTGATACCCATCTTGGTGCGCAAGGTATGGAAGATATTCGTGAAATCTGGCACTGCTTGGTCTCTTTCTTGCTGCAGTGTGGTCCATTTGGTATATAAGTTGTCATAACTTTCGACAAGGTAGTATTGTTCCTTAATAACATCCTTGAAGGATTCCCAGGTGGCCGTGACTGTAAATAATGAATATTCCTCTGTTTCCTTTCACTCACAAAAAGTTTCCCACCAATCTTATGGGGAACGGATTTGAGGAGCACAAAATTAATTTTTTCTTTATTCGAAAAGTTATGGATAGATAAATACCCTTCTACTAGATTCAACCACTTGTCTACAGCATCTGCATCTATCTGACTTTCAAATATAGGAATATCGAAGTTTATTTATACCTTGTAGGGGGCGGTGCCTCTGCTCGAAGAAGATGTGTCGCCTGTTGGTAGTCGCCGAAGGATTTGCACGAAATTATCCATCATCTCGTTCCTCTATTGCGTGAGGGATTCCTCAATCAATAGTTTGAAAGGATCTCCTATCCCGTCATCTTTATTTTCTCCTTCCATGAGAGGTCGCTTGGGTGTGCGAGAGCTTTTGTCCTCAAGAGAAACAAGCTCAAGACCCAAATCTTTGTACTCTGACCTCGTTGGGGACATGCATTAAGATGACAAGGAGTAGACCGCTCTGATACCACTTATCCGTATTTTATGAGCAGAATGAAATGACTACAGATTATTACTAGATGCTTAACAAAGAATAATAGAGATACAACAAAACTAGTTTTCTATTCAATAAGGAAATAAGCTGAAACTGTAAAATGCAGCGGAAAACAAGTTTGCTGCAATGGTGGCGGCTTATCTCTCAGAAGAGATGTGACGACTGCGCTCATTCGCAAGAAGATCATTACAATGAGGCTCTCAAGGAATTTTTACAATAAACAGGAGTTTCAAAAACCCTAAACATCCAAAAACCTAACCCTAGGAGATGAAGCACCAAAAGTCATGTGGGCCCCGTTTGGGTAAGTCAGTTCATCAACTTCCCGGGGTCGTAACTTTTGCATACTATCTCCATTTTAGGCGTATGATAGCCCATTGGAAAGATCTACTCGAGGAAAACAACAGTTGCACAAAATTTCAGGATGAAAATTTTCCACAGCAACATACCCCAAAAAACATCGTTTAGGGCCTCAAAATGACTCTGGAAGTTCAGGACTCGAAAAACTGCTAAAAATAGTAAATTATCAAAATTGCTAGAAAGTTTTTTTGAGCTAGCTGGAAAAGGTGGGTGGCCACCAATATCAACCTAGATCAATCCTCCATCCTTAGGAATCAATGGTCTCCATTGCATTGAGTTCCCCCATCAGATCAGGAAATTTCTGCTGAGTTTGGCCCCGGGTGAGCCACTTGCCTTGGTGCAGGAGCTTCCTTGCTTTGATGACTCGATAAAGATGGATCCTTTGTTGTCGAGTTCCCTTGATCTGTGTTTCTACAATTTGATCATTGGATGCCTATTGTATGCAGTCAGGGTTGAGCTCTGTTGGTGTTAGCTGTTCTACTACGTCCGAGGTGTCCAATAATGGTGGGAAATAAGGCTGAAGGAGGTCCACGTTGAACACTGGGTGCAGGGCAAGGAAAGGAGGAATGTTGAGCACAAAATAATTATCCCCCACAACCTTGGTGATGGTGTACAAACCATAATAGAGTGGGCGAATATTCCGATGGGGTCATGTAAGGCGTTCTTTCTGCAAGTGCAACCAAACTTTGTCACCCTCCTGAAACTTATGTGGAACCCGATGTTGATCATGGCACTGCTTGTACTTGTCAATAGACTTCTGTAGGATATCCTGAACCTATTGGAAGATGTGTTGGATCCTCTCAATGAATCGGGTGGCTTTTTCAGCCTCAATTGGAGCAAGAGAGGAGTCAATTGAGGTGACCGCAAGGGGAAGTGCAACAACTATGAGACCTAATGGTTGGAATCCCAACCCCACCTGAAAGGGGTTGTGGCCAGTTGAGCTATGCAGGGCTTGGTTGTAGCTATGCTAGACATAGGGAAGACTCTCATCCCATTTGCAAGGGTGCTTGGAATTATACATGTGCAGCATGTTAGCGCTCTGTAATTTGCCCAAGGCTGTGAGGCAGTTACAGAGGCAACATCAAAACCACTTCGAGTCTTGGATCTAGCCCTCCAAGACTTAGAGAGGGATCTCTCTATCTGATATAGCTTTGTTTGAGGAAGTATTAGGCTAGTTATGAGGAACATGGGTTGAGGTTTTTGAATGATTGATTTGGAACAGCAAGGAGGGCCATTGGGCAAATGGGGTCTGCGCTTTAAATAAGGAGATTCACTCTCAGGTCTGGACAAAGTTCTTTTACACAGGGCAAGGTAGTGAGCGTCCTGGATCGAATTGAGTTTTAATGAGGTTGATTTGAGGAAGAAAAAGTGGAGGAAAGAAACCAGGCAAGGGAGCAGCTAAGAATTCCCAAGCTAGCCTTTTAGAAGATCAACATAAAGTTTATCAGAAGCTAAGAAACAAAGTATCTGCTGATAAATTCTGCATCTATAACATTCCTTCTGATAATAAGACCTGAAAACAAAATGAAAGATAACCAGAAAAACACTTCAACAGAGGAAAACACCACCAATACACCCACACAAGAATCATGTGAAAGAAAACATGTTCATTGCAGATTGCTTATCTCAAAATTACAAAGAAGAAGAGGTCTTCTGGTCATGCATGACCCACAGTCCCGTGCTCCTGGAGCCTCACAGGTCAAACCATTTTACATCAAAATCATCTGAATAAATAAGATAGATCCTCCCAATAATTTTCGGAAATCGGTTTAACTGCCTCGGCCAAAAATAGCCACCACTCCCACCAAATTTGGAGCTTTCTGCCATAAAAAACGGACCGGTTTCTGCGAAAAAAGGGGTCCGAACAGACGTGATTTTTTCCTCAATGATGACACCTGGGTGAAAACTGAAATATTTTATTGTATATGGGCATTTTCTGGACAAAAAACTCCTTCGGTTTCGCCAAATTCGTCCCCAGCTGGCCGTGGCAGCTCCTGCAAGATCGGGACTGTAATGGAAAATTGAAAATGTGAAAAAATAGGCCTCAAAGATGCCTTCGAATCTCTCTTCTCGTAACTCCGTTGCAAAAACTGAAAGAGTTTTTTATTGCTCAGCCTGTGCTGAGAAAAAACCTCTCTCGGATTTTTAAAATTCGTCTCCGTTTGCTCAAAAATTGACCTGGAAGAGGGCATGGTAAAACAGACAAATATTGGCAAAAATTGGGGAAAGTGGTTTTTTGGCGGGAAACGGTATTCCGGACCGCCCCCCCCCCCCTTTCGTTAAATGTCGACCACCCAGGAGGGTCCGGAATTGAACCTGGGTCATTGATTTACTTGTCTCGCTCGGGACCGTCCAGATTTGCAAGGTTTTTATTTACGATTC
>ML780190.1:2271528-2301837 GCA_009831015.1 Picea engelmannii | reverse complement strand
ATCCTGTTCTTCATTCCAAGACTAAGCATATTCCAATAAAGTACCATTTTCTCAGAGAACAAGTTACAAACAGAATTGTTCAGCTGAATTATATTCCTTCCAAAGAACAAATGGATGATATCTTTACTAAACCATTAGCAGCGACTCCTTTTGGATATCTTCATAAAAAATTGGGGGTTATAATTTCTTGTGTCTAATCTACTCACCTGGTCAGAGGGAGTACTTATTGAATATCTAGTGTATTTCCAAGATGCTTATAGTCAACAGGGGGAGTATGTTTTGCAACAAGATCCAGGGAAGAATTTTTCTTCTTTGACATTGATGTCAAAGGGGGAGAAAAGAGTTCGAGAGGAGAGTCGAGTCCGAATGCATGTGGGTGCTTGTATTGCCATCAATGCCAAAGGGGGATATTGTTCACAAATATTTAACAGACAACGAATGGCATAAGTACAGGAAGAATGTAACATATGGGCATTAGTAAAGATGGCATGAGTTCATGAAGAATGTACAGAGGATTATTGGCATGTTTTACAGGCATCGTATGCTTGTCATTGATGGAAAGTACAGTAGTGATGATGGCTTGAGTACAATAGCGATGATCAGGGGTGTAGTAATAATCGGGGAAGAGCAACAACTATGTTCGTTAGATCCCTTCCTGAATTCCCAATGACCATCAGATATGAATAAGAGCACGCTGAAGAGGTAGGCTCGTAAGGTTTGAGAAGCATTTCTGTTCGTTGGATCCCCTTAAAATTCCCGATAGAACGAGGGTCATCAGATCTGAATGTAGACAAGAAGAGCGCACTGAAGAGGAGGACAGATCTCAGACGTTAGATCCAAGCGTAGGACCCGACCGTCGTTAGATCAAGGAGAATCTGCACGCTCTTTAAAGTACAAGGAGAAGTGGGCATACAAAATTCCGAAAGAAGGAGGACCAGCCATTTATGGGTAGGAAACATGGGAATAGATCATCAGTTCGCTGACTGGAGAGTCAAAGGAACGATGTCCCCTAACCTCTCAAAATCATGATTTAATCTCAGTCGTCAGATTAAGGTTGACTCTGGACCATTGATTCCAGTCCTTGTCGGAGTTTCGGGGATCAAGAGTTGGAGATGTCAAGTAATATCATCCACAGGAATCTCGATTTTGTGATATGCGAAATCACAATTTAATCTCAACCATCAGATTAAGGTTGAATCTGGACCATTGATTCCAGTTCTTTTCAGAGTTTTGGGGATCGAGAGTTGGATATGTCAAGTAATATCATCCACAGGAATCCCGATTTCATGATATGAAAAATCACGACTTAATCGTAGCCGTTGAATCAAGATCAGATCTAGACCGTTGATCCAACCCGATATCAGAGTTTCGTAAATCACGACATGGAGAGACAAGAAACAATGCAACAAGAATTGCGAAATCGCGATTCAATCGTAACCGTTGAATCAAGATCATATCTAGACCGTTGATCCAAACCCATATCAGAGTTTTGTGAATCGTGACATGGAGAGACAAGAAAAAATGCAACAAGAATTGCGAAATCGCAACGTAATTGCAACCGTCAGATCAAGATGTGATCTGGACCGTTGATCCGATTTATTTACGGAGTTTCGTGGATCGGGATTTGTAAGTGACAAGAACATTGAACATCAGGAATGTCAAAATCACAATATGTGAAATCGCGGAATGATCTGAACCATCAAATTAAGCGTTGATCGGAGGGTTATTGTTTTCTCTCACAGTTAACTCCTCAGTTTCAAATCCGTTAGCGAAATAGACTCATGATTGCCGATTAGTTGGCGTTTTAGTTGCTGAGACAGTTGTCTTCATTTTTCCTAAGGATATGGGAAGTGGAATCACCGTTAGTGTGTATAAAAGAAAATGAGACAGATAGCGTTAGTTTAGTCGTTCTGTATGAAAAATGAATGAGACTGTAAGAAAGGAAAGATTATGGAAGGTGCAATGTAAGATTGAGAATATGCACAGTGGGAGATAAAACTCAGAAAAGAGTAGCAGATGATGAAGAGAACTTGGAGCAGAGAAGAATAATAGAACAAGTTGAAGTAGAGTAGAATGATAGAACAAATTGATGTAGAGCAGACCTACTGAACAGACAAAGGAAGAGCAAAATTGCAGAACAGTTAAAAGAAGACCAGACTTACAAAACAAAGAAAGATTGGTAAGAACTGATTTATCTATAAAGTTGACTGTTTATTTAGTCATTCATATTCTAGGGAGGTTGGTAGGTGATCAGGAGGACTATTGTCCTCAGAGGTTCAAGTGAGAGCTTGAACACAGGAAGTTGTAGCTTCCATCTGGTTGCAGCCAGAGAAAACAGGGTGGCAAGGTGGTGCAAGGGAGAACAAGTGATTTTTGTTATACAGGTTCAGCCTATGTAACTGGAAGTTGGTGCTTCCATCCAGTTGGTGTTGGAACATTAAGGGAGTTGGTGATTCCTTCTAGTGGGTGCTAGAGAAACCAGAGAGTTGGTGCTCTCAAACAAGTTGCATCTTGTAAAACAGAGGTAGCAGCCTCACATTGAGTTGGTACTCAATTATAGATGATGTACAGAACTTAAAAGAATTCCTATCATTTCAAAGAAGAAGAGGTTTTCTCCCTTTATGGGTTTCCTCATGAAAAACTGTCTCTGTGTACACCTTATGTGTGACTAATGCTCTTTAATTTTACTGTCCATATGCTATATATTGTTGAGGATCAGTTGAAGAAAGATTAATAATGTTTTTAATAGACTTATTATTGTTTAAGCTCAATAACAACTGATTCACCCCCCCTCTCAGTTGTTTTAGTAATTTCAACAACCAGAATTGCCATATTAGAAAAGTGATCGACAACCACAAAAACACAGTCATTTCCCCACTTGGTGGATGGGAGGCCTGACATGTAGTCCATTGAGATGGATTCCCATGGTCTGTTAGGAGTAGGAGGAGGGGTCTACAGGCCTTGTTTCTTAGTGGTTGGTTTGACAATAGCGCAAGAATTGCAAGACCTGATATACTTGTTGACCTCTTGTTGAAGCTTCAACCAGTAGAAATGTTTGTGTAGCATCACCATTTTCTTTTCAACATCGAAGTGTTCTACCACTTTGCTCTAGTTGGATTCCCAGATCAGCTTCGCTCGCTCACTTGAGGGAACATATATATGGCCCAAACGACACAACAACCCATCCTAAAGATGGAAATTATTGACAACTACCTTTGCACCCAACATTTGGTAGGTGGTGGAAAAGTCCGGGTTTGTCTCATACAGTTGGGGCCATCCAGAGGTCTCATGGTCGCAGGAGTCTAGCACTGTGGTGAGTGCCGTGACAGGTGGTCGGCTGAGGCAATCAGCGACAGGGTTGGTGCTTCTTATTTTATACTTGATGTTGAGGTGGAATTTTTGCAAGTATGTGGACCAATTTTGATGGCAGTCATTCTACAATTTTCCTTGTGTGTGCATGAATTGTAGTGGCTTATGATCAGTGTGGATGACTGTCTCCCTCCCAAGAATGTAATGTCTCCACTGGAAGCAAGCTTGTACAATGCAGTACATTTCTTTTTCTTAAGTAGGGTACTTACGGACAACATATGATAGTGTCGCACTATGATAGGCCACAAGATGGTCATGCTGCATGAGAACGCCACCCACTGCATAGTCTGAACCATCAGTCTCAATCTCAAAGGGCTATTGCAGGTCTGGTAGTGAAAGTACTAGGGTTGAGCACAAGCGTTGCTTCAAATCATCAAATGCTTGTTGTTGGGGCTATCCCCATGCAAATTTTGCCTTACCACCACCTCTGGTTATTTGGATGAGGGCCCATGCAATATGGGAGAATCCCAACACAAACCTGCGATAGAAATTGGTAAGGCCCAAGAAGCTTCGAAGCTCAATGAGTGTGGTTGGGGCTGGCCAATCATAGATGACTTGGATCTTGGATGGATCCACATGTATGCCATGTTGATCAATGATGTAGCCTAGGTAATGGACCCTGTCCATGCCGAAGGAGCATTTTGCCAAGTTGGCATATAGCTTGTGCTACCGCAGGGTGTGAAGAACATATTGAATATGCTGCAAGTGTTCGACCCAATTCTTTCTGTTAATGAGAATGTCATCAAGATACACCACTACAAAAGTATTGGTGAATGGTCATAGGATATCGTCCATCATCCTCATGAAAGTGGCTGGAGCATTTTTTAGACCAAAGGGCATGACCAACCATTCAAAAAGGCCTTCCTTTGACTTGAAGGCAGCCTTCCATACATTTGTGTATTCTATCGGGACCTGGTGGTAGCCAGACTTCAGATCAATCTTACTAAAGTATTTGGCACCCATGAGTTGATCAAAGAGGTCATCGATTCGGGGAATCGGGTATTGGTTTCTGACTGTGATTTTATTTAGAGCCCGATAATCAATGCAAAGTCACTAGGTTCCATATTTCTTCTGTACCAGCATGATTTTTCTCCCACAAGGTGATGAGCTAGGATGGATGTGCCCCTTGTGGAGCAATTCTTGGATCTATTGCTTGATCTCCTCATTCTCTAACATAGAGTGATGATAGACTGGCCCATTGGGCAGTGGTGCCCCGAGGTTCAGATTGATGGGGTGCTTGACCTGACAGTGCAGAGGTACCCCAGTAGGTGAGGAGAAGATATCCAAGTATTCTTCCATGACCTTATATAATTTCTTCTGCTGTGTGGAGAGGTCAGCCACAGAGACCCTGGATGTGGCTGTGATTTTTATCTCATTCTGAGAGTAGATCATGAAGAAGACAAACTTCCCGATCTGAGAGATGACCTTCCTACATTTCTTAGCAGATATCAAGGAAATAACACTAGGTGGGACAACCTCAGGTATCCTGTACAATTTCCTGTTCAATGTAATAATAACACTACGGGGCCTAGACTCATATACAACATGATGTTTCCATAAATAAGGTTGGCCCAAAAGAACATCACAAACTTCGAGAGGAGAAACATCACACAATACCTCATCTTTGAAGGGCTTGATGTCGTATGATAGTCAACATTGTTGGCTGACATGGAGATTGCTTCCTTGGCGGAGTCATCCAATGGTATAGGGTTGTGGGTGCAGTGTTGTTGGCAAGGCCAACTGCTTGATGACCTCTGCTAAGATGAGGTTCTTCTGGCTACCACTATCAATGATGAAGTGTAGTCGGGTGCCTTTTACCCACATCTGTGAATGGAAGTGGTGCTCTCCTTCTTCTGGCTTGTCTGGTTCACCATGCCGGAGCTTGGTGGTAGCAATGGTGGCACTGGGTTTCACGTCAATGATCAGTCTTCCCCTTTCTGGTTTTGACTCAGAGTCAGAACCCACATCTAATTCAAAGGCTTTCACTTTATCCACTAGCGTCTACTTTGAGCGACAGTCAACAGTGTTATGCCAAGGGCTCTTATGGAAGTTGCACCACTTCCCAGTATCTTTCTTTGTCTTTCCGGTGTCCTTCTTTGCTTGCAGCTTGGACTGGTTGTCCTGATACTGTCCACATTTTCTCTGTCCTTTATTCTATGGGTTAGGGCCACCCTTTCCTGTATTTTTTTGTGAGGGGTTCCCCGACTCAAATTGTCATGTCTTTTGTTTGAGCTTCTACTCGATTTTGACGGCATGTCGGTAGGTCGCGCCCAAGGATGAGATGTCCAGAAATTCCATTTTAGTCTGGATGTATCTATGCAGAGCACCGTGATACTTGAGCACCATATGTCTCTCCTAATCTTTGATACCCAGCTTGGTGCACAAGGTATGGAAGATATTTTTGAAATCTGGCACTGCTTGGTCTCTTTCTTACTACAGTGTGGTCCATTTGGTATACAAGTCATCATAACTTTTGACAGGGTAGTGTTGTTCCTTAATAGCATTCTTGAAGGATTCCCAAGTGGTCATGACTGTAAATAATGAAGGTTCCTCTGTTTCCTTTTGCTCACAAAAAGTTTCCCACTAATCTTTGACATGGGGAATGGCTTTGAGGAGCGCAAAAGTAATCTTTTCTCTATTCGAAAAGTTATGGATAGAGAAATACCCTTCTAGTAGATTCAACCACTTGTCTACAACATATACATCTATCTGACCTTCAAATATAGGAATATCTAAGTTAATTCGTACCTTGAAGGGGGCGGTGCCTCCGCTCGAAGAAGATATTGGCAGTCGCCAAAGGATTTACGCGAAATTATCCATCATATTGTTTCTCTTCTGCGTGAGGGATTCCTCAATCAATAGTTTGAAAGGATCTCCTATCCCATTATCTTTATTTTCTTCTTCCATGAGAGGCCGCTTGGGTGTGCGAGAGATTTTGTTCTCAAGAGAAACAAGCTCGAGACCCAAATCTTTGTACTCCGACCTCGTTGGGGACATGCATTAAGATGACAAGGAGAAGACTGCTCTGATACCACTGATCTAGATTTTATGAGAAGAATGAAATGACTACAAATTATTACCAGATGTTTAACAAAGAATAACAGAGATATAGTAAAAATGGTTTTCTATTCAATAAGGAAATAAGCTAAAACTGTAAAATGCAGCAGAAAACAAGCTTGCTGCAATGGTGGAGGCTTATCTTTGAGAAGAGATGTGATGGCTACACTCATTCGCAAGAAGATAATTAAAATGAGGTTCTCAAGAAATTTTTACAATAAACAAGAGTTTCAAAAACCCTAAACATCCAAAAACCTAACCCTAGGAAATGAAGTGCCAAAATTCATGTGGGCCTCGTTTGGGTAAGTCAGTACATCAACTTCCCGGGGTCGTAACTTTTGCATATGATCTCCATTTTAGGCGTATGATAGCCCATTGGAAAGATCTATCCAAGGACTACAACAGTTGCATAAAAAAAATTTATGAAATTTTTTCACCGCAACATACCCCAAAAAACGTCGTTTAGGGCCTCAAAACGACTCCGGAAGTTCAGGACCTGAAAAACTGCTAAAAATAGTAAATTATCTAAATTGCTAGAAAGTTGTTTTGAGCCAACTAGAAAAGGTGGGTGGAAACGGATATCCACCTGAATCAATTCTCCATCCTTAGGAAGAAATGGTCTCCATTGTGTTGAGTTCCCCCATCAGATCAGGAAATTTCTGCTGAATTTGGCCCCGGGTGAGCCACTTGCCTTGGTGTAGGAGCTACCCTGCTTTGACGACTTGATAAAGCTGAATCCTTTGTTGTCAAGTGCCCTTGATCTATGTGTCCACAATATGATCACTGGATGCCTATTGTATGCAGTCGAGATTGAGCTCTGTTGGTGTCAGTTGTTCTTCTATGTCTAAGGTGTCCAATAATGGTGGGAAATAAGGCCGAAGGAGGTCCACGTTAAGCACTGGGTGCAAGCGAAGGAAAGGAGGAATGTTGAGAGAAAAATAATTATCCCCCAAATCCTTGGTGATGGTGTATGGACCATAACAGAGTGGGTGAAGATTTCTATGGGGTCCTGTAAGTCGTTTTTTCTACAAGTGCAACCAAACTTTATCGCCCACCTGAAACTTATGTGGAACGCGATGTTGTTCATGGCACTGCTTGTACTTGTCATTAGACTTCTATAGGATATCCTGAACCTCTTAGCAGATGTGTTGGATCCTCTCAATGAATCGAGTGGCTTTTTCACCCTCAGTTGGAGCAGGAGAGGGGTCGGTCAAGGTGATCGGAAGGGGAAGTGCAACATCTATTGGACCCAATGGCTAGAATCCCAACCCCAACTAAAAGGGGTTGTGGCAGGTTGAGCTATGTAGGGCTCGGTTGTAGCTATGATGGACATAGGGAAGACTCTTATCCCATGTGTGAGGGTGCTTGGAATTATACATGTGTAGGATATGCATTGTCATTCAATTTACGACCTCGGTTTGGCCATCTGTCTAGGGGTGGAAGGCCGTGGATTTGGTGAGATTGGTGTCCAGCAGTGACGAGAGGCTCAACCAGAATGTGTTGAGAAATTGACTGTCCCGATCTGAGACAATGGTTTGTGGGATTCCAAAATGTACCCAGACTCATTCAAAGAAGAGCTTGGCAGTGGCTTCTACTGTGATGCTCTTCTTGCAAGCAACCAGAATCACCATCTTAGAAAAGCAATCGACAACCACAAAAACATAGCCATTTCCCCGCTTGGTGGACATGAGGCCCGACATGTAGTCCATTGAGATGGATTCCCATGGTCTTCCAGGAGTAGGAAGAGGGGTGTACAGGCCCTATTTCTTAGTGGTTAATTTGGAAATAGCACAAGAAGTGCAAGACCTGATATACTTGTTGACCTCCTGTCAAAGTTTCGACCAGTAGAAATGTTTTTGTAGCATCGCCACTGTCTTTTCGATGACGAAGTGTCCTAACACCTAGCTATAGTGGGCTTCCCAGGTCAGCTTCACTCGCTCACTTGAGGGAACATATATATGGCCCAAACGACACAACAACCCATCCTGAAGATGGAAATTATCGACAACTGCCTTTGCACCCAACATTTGGTAGGTGGTGGTGAAGTCCAGGTCTGTCTCATAGAGTTGGGGGCATCCAGAGGTCTCATGGCTGTAGGAGTCTATCACTATGGTGAGTGTCGTGACTGGTGGTCTGCTGAGGCAATCAATGACACGGTTGGTGCTTCCTATTTTATACTTGATATTGAGGTGGAATTGTTGCAAGTATGTGGACCACTTTTGATGGTGGTCATTCTGCAATTTTCCTTGTGTCTGCATGAACTGCAGTGGCTTATGATCAGTGTGGATGACTGTCTCCCTCCCAAGAATGTAATTTCTCCACTGGTGGCAGGCTTGCACAATGGATTACAGTTCTTTATCATAAGTAGGGTGCTTACGGACAAAATCTGATAGTGTCGCACTATGATAGGCCACAGGGTGGTCGTGTTGGGTGAGAACGACACCCACAGCATAGTTTGAAGCATCAGTTGCAATCTCAAAGGGCTATTGCAGGTCTGGTAGTGAAAGTACTGGGGTTGAGAATAAGCGTTGCTTCAAAACATCAAATGCTTGTTGTTGGGGCTGGCCCCATGCAAATTTTTCCTTACCAGCACCCCTAGTTATTTTGCTAAGGGCCCATGCAATATGGGAGAATCCCAACACAAACCTGCGATAGAAATTGGTAAGGTCCAAGAAGCTCCGAAGCTCAGTGAGTGTGGTTGGGGCTGGCCAGTCACAAATGACTTGGATCTTGGCTGGATCCACATGTATGCCATGTTGATCAATGATTTAGCCTAGGTAATGGACGTTGTCCATGCCGAAGGAGGGTGTGAAGAACCTGTTGAATATGCTGCAAGTGTTCAGCCCAAGTCTTGCTGTAAATGAGAATTCCATCAAGATACACAACTACAAAAGTATTGGTGAATGGTCACAGGATATCATCCATCATCCTCATGAAAGTGGCTGGAGCATTTTTTAGACCAAAGGGCATGGCCAACCATTCAAAAAGGCCTTCCTTTGACTTGAAGGAAGTCTTCCATACATCTGTCTATTCTATTGGGACCTGGTGGTAGCCATACTTCAAATAAATCTTACTGAAGTATTTGGCCCCCATGAGTTGATCAAGGAGGTCGTCGATTCGGGGAATCAGGTACCAGTTTTTGACTGTGATTTTATTCAGAACCTGATAATCAATGCAAAGTCACCAGGTTCCATCTTTCTTCTGTATTAGTACGATTGGGCTCCCACAAGGTGATGAGCTAGGATGGATGTGCTCCTTGTGGAGCAATTCTTGGATCTGTCACTTGATCTCCTCATTCTATAACATAGAGAGACGATAGACTGGCCCATTGGGCAGTGGTGCATTGGGGGTCAGATTGATGGGGTGCTTGACCTGGCAGTGTAGAGGTACCTCGGTAGGCAAGGAGAAGATATCCAAGTATTCTTCCATGACCTTATCTACTTGATTTTGCTGTGTAGAGAGGTCAGTCGTAGAGACCCTGGATGTGGATATGATTTTTCTCTCATTTTGAGAGCAGATCACGAAGAAGACAAATTTCCTTGTATAAGAGATGACTTTCTTGCATTGCTTAGCATATATCAAGGAAATAACACTAGGTGGGACAACCTCGGGTATCCTGTGCAATTTCCTGTTCAAAGTAATAATAACACTATGAGGCCTAGACTCATATACAACATGACATTTCCATAAATAAGGTTGGTCCAAAAGAACATCACAAACTTTAAGAGGAGAAACATCACACAATACCTCAGCTTTGAAGGGCTTGATGTCGTACAATAGTCGAGGGTCAAATCGGCTTGGGAGCTGATCCATAAGTGGTTGGGAGGCCGACCACTTCAATAAATGCACTATTTAGTAAGTGCGCGACTTTTTGCACTAACAGCTATGCATCGTGTGCTTATGCATGCTTTATACTTTCCTGTTACGTGCATGTGCGTCCGCGCCCAATGTCTGCAAAGCGCTCTTCAATTTTTCACTACTTTGTATAGTTTTTGACCTTTTTTGAATGTTGTGGAATTAATTCAAGTCCATGAATGAATTCATCACTGTTTGACGATGCTGAGTTCTTGTAACCATGTGCTGACGAAATTTCAGTGATAACAGATGCCCCCTAATGGATGAGGTTAGGAGCACACGTATAGCCGAAATCCATCAATGTTTCTTCTACTGAGAATGTTTTTGTAAGATAGAGAAATAGTGGGATCGTTCAGAGCAATCCTTTGGAGGAGAAAGGAACTGGTAGGACCCGACCTTCCATAAGGTGCGTAAAATATACAACTATGTACAAACAAGGCGGGCATGCCCCATGCTCGTGTTATGTAACTCTGAAAAAGATGACGGAAGCGTTGGTGTAGACAACTGCAGCGCCCTCAGGGGTGGTTGTGATAAAGGTAAAAGACAATTCTGTAAATGAACATACTCAGAACAATAGGCAGTGATCGCGGTAATAAGTAGCAACGATTATGTGGGCATTGATAGCCCAGCCAAGTTCATAGGTCTTCAGCAAATGAGAGAAATAACTGCAATAGTCACAAAGTAAGACCCATCGTAACACGAGAAAGTGTTGGCGTCGAATGTTATGGGGGCCAATGACAGCAGGGAGCAATGGTGTTTCACCCTGTGCCATCCGAGATCTCTCATTGAATGGAGAATGAGAATCAAGATATTGTCGCCCTTCTGGAAAATTGTGCTGATGTAGAAAAAAGGGGAACGTGACTCCTAGAAGCAAAGGACTTCGTGGAATCTACTGAGGTGAGGAAGGGGCAGAGGTACATGGAAGAAGTCAAGAAGTGGGAAGACTCAAGACTGCCCTTGGTTGGAGGATGTATGAGATAAAAAGTGGCCGCAACCGTGTAACGAGGTCGAGTGTCAGGGGGATGACAAGACTGGGGAGAAGTTGTGCCAGAGGCGGGACAAAGTGAACAACTGCAGAGGGTAGAGGTAAGTAACCTGTGGGGTACTCTGAATATGTGGACGATGCCGGCCAGGGTAGATGATGAGTAATGCTCCAATCAATGGTGACATGCGTTGCGTTTGGCCAAAAGGAGGGAAGTAGGTCACCAAAGGTGACGACAAAAAGGATAATGAAATGAATGAAAATAAAGGCATTTTTACAATAAATAATGAATAATTTGGGGAGAAATGTACAAATACATAAACGGGTGCCCCAGTGTGAGATGGGTAGCCCATGGCGGGCATAATTGTCTTGGAAAACTGATGAAGGGTGGGGGCCCCATTGGTGAGTTTCTGTATGAGGTAGGTGAAATGAAGGTAGGCTCGTAGATGGGAAAACTGATGGTGGATGAAATGGAGGGTTCATGATACTATGGAGGTGCAGGTAAAAAATGGAACCATAAAGAGATAATATGGGAGTCCATGTGGGAAATCTAGCAAAATGAGGAGAAGAAGTATGTGGTTGATTCGCAACATGATGAAAGACTATCGAGACTCCCATCCCTAAAGGGTAATGAAGAATGGCATGAGTGTCAAAAAAGTGTCAAGAGGTGCTATGAATGGGACAACTCATGTGGGTAAGAAGAATACCGGGTAACAGTACCGATGATGAAAATGGAGGCGTGAGTACTGCAGAGCTGGGAATGGGGATCCTAGAGGCCAATATCAGAGGGTGTGACTGGAAATGTAAATGCGATATAGTGGGAAAGACTACATGCCAGTGATGAGTATATACCTGAAGGGGTTGTGTCGATGGAGGAGGATCAAGTACCTACACACATGAAAACCAAATACCCAAAGTGAACAATATCTGAAGAGAATCAAAGATATGAGCATGTATTTGAGAAATGTGACTATGCACGTGCGTATCTGACCATGATATGAAAAAAAGGAGCCCCAGGGGCTCAGGATGAAAAGTGACCCAAGGACTACTGTGATGTAGGTGACGGTATGCTGATCCCGTGACTGAAGATGATTTGAAAAATGGACGCCTGGGGCTCCCGGAATGGTAAGTGGAATTTTGGAAAAGGCCTATATATAGCTATAGGGCCCACAGTGCCACCTCATTTGTACCTGCTGTAATAGTGACTGGATGAGCAACAGTGTTGGTTGCTATGATGAGTGGACGCCTGTCGCCGAGGCAGGAGGGTCCTCTAGGTGGACCACCACCGCCTGGGGCAGGCGGTGGTGGGTCGCCACCACCTGAGGGAGGGGCAGGTAGTGGCGTGATAGAGGCACCATGAGTGGTGCATGATGTATATCTGGTTGTTTTTGTTGTATATAGGATGGTGAGCCCATGTTTTGTACCGAGGTGCTGCATTGGCCTGCGAATACATGTATTTTTGTATGTAAACATTCGGATGGCCTGATGGGCCTTTATATATATATACATGAGTATACATATGTTGAGATTCATCTGGTGTCTACATGTGGTTTTTGTTGATGATTTTTTCTAGTGTCTATTCTATATATATGTCGTGATAGGTTTTCATGATATGTTTATGTATGTGGAGCTTGATGTGATATATACCAATCTAACATCATGTTAGCTATGTGATCCGTTATTTGATTCAATTTTCATGGAATATGTGTAAATGTAATGGAATCAAAATGTCGAGATAACAGCCTAACTTGCAGGTATTTACGAAAGAGGCACGGATCGCGTACACGGTACACATTGTTGAGCTGGAGAACGACTAGTTGAGAGTTGAGGAAAATGCTAAGGTGACGAATATGATGATGTTGGGTGTCAGAAAAGAGGATGATTGTTTCAGGATAAATCCATGAGTGCGGACACAAACCGATCTCCTTATATCCACCTGGATCTAGAACAAAACAGGACATAATAATACACTTTCCCTAGATTTTAACTGTTGAATGAACTAGGAGGCAAGAATCATGTACATACCTTATGATTGCTTCCTTGGATCTTTGTTGTTCCAAGCTTCACTCCAATGCTCTTGTATCGTCAAGACCACAACAAAACAAACCAATTGAAGTGAATACAATTCAATATATTCAACAATTAATTTATGTATACGATCAAGGAGTTATACAGTAATGTGACATTAGCTTTATGTGAAATGGACATATTACTGTATTATATTGATTGAAAGTGAAACTTACAACCTGAGCCTTGATGTTGCAAACCTCCTTTCGATGGCTCCTAGCTCTGGCACACACACTTGCTCATGCATGAAGAAAATCAACCACTTTTGATAACCTTGTTGGTGTCTCTAGTTGTTGTAGCATCAATCCTTCATACAATCTTCCACTGATTCTCCAATCAATCTCTTGCTAGTTTGCTTCTAACCTTTTCCATGAGAATTCCCCTCAATATATAGGAGAGAATAGATTAGTTACTTGGATAGGAATGATCCCAAGATATCAGGAAAACCAGTACTTAGATAACCATTTGAATGCCAACTCATCCTTCTAGAAGATTCCCTTCTAGAAAGTTTGATAATTTATCTTTTTCCTTCCTTTAGAAGATGTTCACACCCTGATAGTTAGGTACAGTGTGAACTTCTTGCACCCCATCTTAATGCAACCTGCGAGAATCATGTATTCTGGCAGGAAAATATATAGGTAGCCTGCGAACCTCCCTTAAAAATATGATTTCTGGAAAGAGACAAAGGTAAATTTTCTCAAGAAAGTGTTCTAGTGAAGAGCCTGATTTCTCCATCATCATTACATCATCATGATTACCAAAATTATGGATAACAGAATGCCCCCCAAAGTCTGATATTGGAACCAGGGACAGTCGATAGACTTTGTAAGCTGCATGTGTGTGTCAGAAACCAAGATCACATCTAATCGGAAACCTGCAAACATCCAAGCATCGACAGAATATCATATATACCAATTTTTGAGGTAGGCATTCCCATACTTAGATCATAGACTGATGACATCATAAACAAATTTCATGGCCACCAATCATACACTGTGGATCCATGCCATCACAATATAGCATAACCACCTGAATACACTGTGGATCTATGCGACAAAGTTTAAATCAAGACGACATAGCCACGAAACATACACAGTGGATCTATGTGTCGCAAATTATACATACTCCATCGCAACCTGGATCACAAAGATAATATCCAGGGTCTTCAATCTCTTCGCCCAAAGTATGAATCTAACCATGTGATTACATGTGTTGAGGTCAAACATGGCAGAAACCATTTGATTACCAATCATTGATGTAACCGTTAACAAGTGCGAGGGAAATCACCATTGATGTCAATGACTCCCAAGGTACTATAGTACAATCCATCGACTATGAACAAATGAGTTGATGTTGAACATCCGACAGAATCTTTTGATCATGGGTCAATGATGTAAACTCACTGTCGAAAGTGAGGAAACTTTCCATTGAGGCATGCAAGCTCCAAGGTACTGAATAATTTCTAAGTCTTGATTCCGGATAATGAGCTGAAGTCGACGGAACAAAACTCGTCACAGGAGGGCCTTGATGTATCCCCCATCAATGACACGAAATGAGTAACAGAGTTTGAAGGTGAAATATAGCATTTTGCAAATTGGACTGGACACGGGGAATGATGACATGGAGAGAATGGATAACTGCAGATGGCCGACTCAACAGAGGTTTCAAATGGACTTCTCTTGATCATATGAATGACATGACTAATGATTTGGCAGCATTGACTGAAAGACAACACATGGAAAGACCTTGTAATCAATCAAAAGAGAGACAGATGGATTTCCCAAACCAACTTCAAATGATGAATAGGGGGTGTCATTTTCAAGAGCGACACCTACTGCCAATCAATACAAAGATGAAACATATCCCTTTCCCAAATTTTCCCCCACCATTTCTGGCAAGTACCTCTTTATTTTTACGCAATCTTGAAGAGGATCACGTATGCTTGTTGATATAAGCTCATCCTTCGAATGAGTCCCTTGGAGTATTTTTAACGAACCCTAGGAAGGAGTGGTTCAGTCCCATCATGGGCCTGTCAATGTTTGTTTAACGAGTCCAGAGATAGTAAACTCTAAGGTTTTTCAAGATTATAGAGTTTGGAAAAACACTTTAAAAGAGAACTCTCTCAGTTCCTTTTTTGTACAGTAGTCCAATGAGACCAAAAAAGGGTTAAACTATTGCTCGAAAGACGCATACTTCAAATACTTTAGCGAGTGTGAAAATAGCAAGGTCGCTCGACAATCTTTTCATGTTTAGAGAGTCTGAAAAGAGCTTAAAGAGAACTCCAGGGGGTTTCTTTTTTCGTATAACCATAGTGAGCCCGAAAAAGTGATAAACCTATGCTTAATCACGTTCTTATGTTTTTCACGAGCACAAGAACGAACAAAAAGGCGCTCGAGGTTTTATGTAAAAACCATAAAAAACAATCAAAACCACACCATGACGGAGAAAAAACTGTCCATAATCATCATTGTTTCATACCTGTAAGTCATTACACTCATTTCCACATTAGTCATTAGGTTTAAATAATAGATAAACATAAAAAACCCAAAATTGACATAGTAAAAAGAAATTTAAATGAGTAAATAACCAAATTTACCATATCATTTCACATTTTCACCATTGAGTTCCAAAAACCCTCATTTTGCCCTCTGAATTCGGTGTTGATTTCTGGGAGCTACAAGTGATCATTTGACGAGCTGTCAGCAACATCTTGGTAAGTTCTTCATTCCTGATCTTTTCATGGTTTAAAAATTTGATTTCATTGGTTAAAAGTTTCGTTTTAAGTTAGTTTTTTGAACCATATATGCGTGGAGGCATTCTCACAGGTGGCCCATATGGGACCTGTGAGAATGACTTGTTCTCGCAGGTGGGCCTTAAGCCACCTGCGAGAAGTTCACACTATGCATAATATGGCACCTGCGAGTAGTGAAAAACTCAAAATTTTTTGAAAAGTTTAGCCAATAGAAAAGATTCATTTCATGAATAAGATCATTAATCATCTTTGTATGTTTCTTATGCAGGTCAATAGCCACAAACATGGTGCTTGAATGGCGAGAATGAGAACATGAGGAGGATAACGCAAATGCCAAGAATCACCCTCCCACCATAGCTGCTTTAAGAGATTGTGGTCTCTTAAAATACTTCTGTATCCCGGGCATGAGAGCCCAAGTCCGATTATTGGAGTATCTAGTCCGAATGTGGGATTTGGACCAGCAAGTTTTCATTGTAGGAGCTCACACATTATCTATTGACATCGAGGACATATATTTCTTGACCGGATTATCCAGGCGTGGGTCCTATGTCAATCTGACCAGTAGTAGAGCAGGCGGGTTAAAAATGAGTGAATATTGCAACCAATACTGCATACCTGAGGCTGATAGAAAGAAAGGGAAAGTGGCAATCTGGGGAGTAACTGACTTGACTCTCCACACTATTCTCTTCATGATTTCTTGGATGGCTGGAAGTGTCGCTCCCCATATGGCATTGTAAAGCTATTTCCAGTATGCCATTGAGTGTACTGAACCCCGAGTATTTAACTGGGCTGATGCAGTATTGCGCAGTATCAAAAAACAACTGACTAAGTGCAGGCAGGGAGATATAAAACAATTTGGATATGGATATTTGTTAGTGTCCTTCTTCCTAGAGAGGGTCCTTGTATTTCGTCTACAGGTTGAGTGGAACTTTTCGGGTCCTAGGGATCCGAGGATGTTACGATGGTGTTGGCTCATGGCCCAGCACGTGGCAGGACCAATCGTCAAATATGATGATATTTTCTTTGACTGGTTGCAAAACCAGATGTTGATGGTCGATGACTATGCATATGCCAGGTTGGATTTCCGAGGAGATCCGGATCTAGCACTACCTGAGGACGCTCAGTGGGGAGACCTCAGTAAGAAGTACACAAATTTTCTCTTTTTAAAATGTTTTTGAATTTTCATCATATTTAAATGTTTTTGTTTTATAGATTTATCCGAAGACTAACACAAAATATTTGTTGATAACACAGACGTTGGACCGTATCGACCTCCTGGTACCTCTCCTATCCAATGATGAGGAGAAGCAGTATCAGTATTACCATAGTATGCTGAAGATTACCAAGTGGTGGAACAAAACTTAGAAGGCCTGACATCAGACATTCCAGATATGGCTCTGGAAGAGGTTCCACAACTTGATCAGCGTCATACTGTAGGGGTTTCAGCAGCTATGGGTCGACTTCTCCTCAGGGTAGCTAGGGAAGCTGTGTGTTACCGTGAACTTCATCCGTGACGTCACTATGTAGAAGCTATAAGCTTCAATTTTTGATATTTTTGTCTTCGGACAAACATTTTTGTAAAAAACAAACTCTTTTGGTCGTTATATATATATAGACGGCTTCTACCGGTTTACTTTACATTGTGTGAATTGTAATGTGTTTGATTTATAAATGATTTAAATGTCTTTCCAATACATAATTAGCTAAAGCATTTGTTAATGTATTAAGACATCTAGGAATATCAAAATACCGTTCCAAGAGGCGAATTTGCAAATATACCCTTAACAAAGTAGGACTTCGGATAGAGTAGACATTACTTAGCTGTAGTACTACAAGCTACGAGTCAAGTCGCACAACCAAATGATGAATTCCGAGAGAGATAGCATCAACCAATAATTCAATAATGGCACTATACTCTGCGATGTTGTTGGTTGCTTGGCCAAGACATACACCTCATAAAGATATAAGTTCATCTGTTGGGGCATAGATTGCCCATGCAGCTGAAGCTAAGTTTTGAGTACTACGACTAGCACCATCAACGAAGTCAATATAAGGTAGTGAATACTCCGACATCTGGCAATAAAACACAACATCACGCAAGGGCAGAGACCAGATAACGTCAAAAGCAAACTAAAGTAACACACACAAAGTATAATACATAAAATACAAGTAATTTTTCATAAATAACTTATGCATAGTACTTCTTCAAGTACAACCCATTCCTGGGTTCATTCAAAGGTATACCATCGTAATCAGTCAGCTCATACGCTCTTTTTTCCAAAACTTTGCGAACAATGTAAGGACCACGGCACATTGGTTCGAATTTCCCAGCTCCTAAGACATCTTTATCTTCTTCATACAGAAGAACAAGATCACCTTCAGAGAAAACACGAGGCTTGACATGCTTGTCATACTGTGCCTTAACGCATTTCTTTTGGGCTTCTATTACTAGAGTGGCATCACGTCGGGTCTCCTCTAATCACATCAGATACAAGAAATGTTCCTCTTCAACAGAAGTATTGGGTAAGAGTTCTACAGCTAGCTTCAAAGAAGGTATCTCACATTCTATTGGCAGAATGGCTTCCATGCAATAGACTAATCGAAAGGGCGTAAACCCCGTAGTGGATTTAACAGATGTTCGATATGCCCACAATGTCAAAAACAACATCGTGTGCCAACTGGTTTTATGAATTCCTATCATCCGTCGAATCATAGTTATAAGAACCTTATTGATTGCTTCAACCTGGCCATTAGCTTGTGGATAATAGGGTGTTGAGCTATCATGACGAAGACCCAACTTTTCCGTAAGTTTAGACATCATAAAATTCCTAAAATGACTATCGTGATTGGTAATGATAGCTTGAGGAACACCAAAACGAGTTATGACATGGTTGAAAAGAAATAACGTTGCAGTCTTTCCAGTATTATCGAATGTTGGCATCGCCTTGGTCTATTTTGTAAAATAATCAACAGCTACAATGATGTAACCATGCCCCCCGACCGAGTGAGGGTGACATGTCATGAAATCAATGCCCCATTTTGCAAAAGGACCAACTGAGACCACAGGATGAAGGGGAGCAGGATGCGACCAAATTTTCTGATTGTAGGTCTAGCAGGCATGGCACTTTTGAACAACAGTAATGCAGTCATTGAACAAAGAAGGCCAAAAATATCCTGCACGTAAGATCTTCTGGGCAGTAGCATACCCAGACATATGACCACCACATGCTCCAGAATGGCAGTCATTCAAAGCTTTCTCGGTTTCGTCAAAAGTCAAACAACGTCGAAAAACATAGTCAATTCCTCGATGGTAAAGAGTATCTCCAAGGATAATGTACTGACGAGCTTGATAATGGACACAACGTCGTTCAGTACTAGACAAAGCAGGCTGAAAAGTCTGGGTTTGGAGATATATAATGATATCTTCATACCAAATATCATCAGTGTTGATAAGGAAAAATGATTCATCAGGTAATGAATCTACTGCTACATTTTCCATGGCAGAGTGGGGAAAATCACATATTAACTTAGCAAAAACCAAGGATTTCTTAGACGTGGCGCGATCGAATTCCAAGTTGAACTCCTGGAGAATGACAATCCATTTGGAGTACTTGCCCCCTAGCAATTGATGTGTCAAAATATGCTGCATAGGGTTGCAATGTGAAATCACTGTAGTTTTCCTAGAGAGAATGTAATGGCGAAAACGTTGAACCGCTTGAACAGTAGCCAGAGCCAGTTTTTCAACATGTTGGTACTTGAGTTTAGTTGAAGTGAGACTTCGAATCCAGTAATAAATAACATGTTCATTGTGTGCATCATCCTCTTGAATGAGAACCATGCCAATAGTATACTCAGAGGCAGCTAGATAAAGAAAGTAATCCCAACTATAATCAGGAGGGAAAAGAAGTGGATCTTTCGTGAGGGACAACTTCAAAGCTTCAAAAGCATTGTTGGCAACTTTATCCTAGACAAACTCTAAACCTTTCTTTAGAAGACATGTAAAACCATGAGTAATCTCGGCGTAATTAGGGATGAAACGACGAAGAAAGTTTGCTTTCCCCTGCAAACTTTGTAACTGGCGCAGTGAAGAAGGAGGAGGGAGATTAAGAATCGCCTCAACCTTAATAGGATCTACCCGGATCCCTTGACGTGAAACAATGAAACCTAGAAGACGACTGGACTCTACGCAAAAGACACATTTATGAGGATTCAGACGAATGCGATAGAACCGACAACGAACGGAAATTTCTCGGAGATGATTGGGGTGATCGACTCGGCGTAAAGAATGAGCTGGCAGATCATCCAAATAAGGTTGAACGATATGCTTTATATCGTGAAACGCATAAGACATAGCACGTTGAAACGTTGCGCCCACGTTCTTAAGACCGAAGGGAATTTTTCTATAGGTGAAAGTACCCCAAGGACAAATAAAAGTAGTTTTATGTTGGTCCTTAGGAGCGATGTTAATTTGATTATAGCCAGAAAATCCATCCATTAGAGAAAAGATTTCACTGCCGGCACAGTCATCGACAATCTGGTCGACGAAAGAGGTTGGAAAGTTGTCTTTTGGATAGGTTTTGTTAATATCCCAATAACCAACACAAACACGTATACTACCACCTTTCTTATCAATCGGTACAGGGTTGGAAACCCATTTTGTCAGAGCCACGGGATAAATAAAACCGGCTTTGAGAAGTTTTTCAACTTCGAGTTTGATAGCTGCCGCTTTACGTGGATGAACCAGACGAAGGTGCTGCCGAACTGGTTTAGCTCCGGGGTATGGTTTAATCTCATGCACCACAATGGCAGGGTCAATACCTGGCATCTCTTCGTAACTCCAGGCAAAGATGTCACGAAATTTTTTAAACAGAGATGTATAAGTGACAATTTCATCAGGAGAACACAAAGCTCCAATGTGAACATTTTCAACTATCCCAGGTTTAACTAATATATCAATGGGTATCGTGGGAGAAATATTATTGAGGTTCCCTTCAGCAAACACATCATGTGTAGATCCGGGAATAGTTGATATAACAACAATGGTCGACGGAGTTGAAATCCACTAGTAATTCTCGAGAGTGTGTTATTCCATAAACAGTATGGAACGATGATGCTCATCGTCCCAAGGGGTGTCCTCCATGACAGACATGATCATCTCATCAGTTGGAAAGATGACACGGAAAGGATCAAGAGACAACTCATCAAAAGAGGGTGTAGAAGGGGTTGCCGATTGAATGGCTTGATAAGAAAACTCAACCGGACTTAACGGCATGACGTTGCCGAAACGAGTATGATCTCTTGGAATAGGGACTATCCAAGGGTCAAAAGACACTGGAAGCTCATGAGGTACAACAAAGATCATATTAATAGAAGCAACTAACGGGCGTGAAATATCGGGTGGTGGTGGTATGGGGAAAGTACCCATTAACGAGGAGTCTTTTAAAAGGCCTACACCGACATTCTTGTAACCCGGTGGGGTTTTAGCTATAAACGGCACGTTGCCAGTATGAGTATCAGAATTAAAGAAGGCAAATTGATCAACCGTAAAAACTTTTCTCTGATGAGGAAATCGTACGACACGGAAAAGTGTTGACACAACAACGCGCATAGAATCTATTCAGCTACGACCAAGAAGAAGATTATAATCCAGGGGAGCATCAAAAACTTCCACTTCAACTTGGACTGTCTTACCTTCTAGAGTAACAGGCAATGATGGAAGAACACTGTAAGGCTTAAAACCAGAGCCATTGAAGGCTTTCAAAGTATTTTGTGATTCGTTTAAAGGAGGAGAGCCAATAGCTCTCCAACAAGCAAAAGACATTACACACGTAGAGGCACCCTCATCAATAACAGTTCGACAAATGTTCTTGTCGGCAACAAAAACTTGTATCTGAAACACAAGCTGTGGGGGTAACCTTGGAATATGGTCTTCCAAGTCAAAGACTCTCAAATTTGTATCTGTTGGATCAATTCCACCTATATCTTTCAATAGAGCCCTTCGTTGTGCAGGACAAGACTGAAGGACTTCAAGGGAAGACATCGTTGAAGGTGCTTGGGCCAGATCTTCGACAATGCTATAGTTCTGGGCCGCACGAGCATGAGGATTGAAGGCTGATTTTTTAACGACACCTTTCGGGGGTGGTCATAGAACTGTATCAAGAATCGGTCGTTCGAGATGAAGAGGACCGTTCGTAGGTGGATTCGGTGGAGAGGGTTGTACCAAATTTGGAGGTAAATCGTCAACCTTCTCCTTAGATGGAGTATAGTCTTTAGCTCTAGTGGTAAGTGCAACGTTGTGTTTCTTGGAATCACCGATACACATCAAAACATATGATGTCGTAGAAGTAGAGGGTTGGTCATGGATGACCAACGAGGCCTGTTGCTGAGACAGGAAGGCTTGGGACAAGACTGTTGGCATAGAGGGTTTCGACGTTCCTTGAAGGAACTTAGTAACCTCAGCACTTCGAGGACAATCCTTCGTGTAGTGATCATCACCACAGATAAGGCAAGGGTAGCCTGGTTTGCGCTTATCCCGATCTTCAACAGGAGGGTTTTTAGTTTGCTCATTTTGATTATTATTTTTACTCTCCTTATTCTTGCCTCTCCCCTTTTTAGATTTATTTTTACTGGTCGGGGTAGATTGAACAACGTTCACTTCAGAAGTTTTACCGGCGGGAGGAGCAGGAGATGGAGCATTTTGAACATTAGAAGATGTAGATTTAGGGGTTGTACTTGAAACAGAGTGTGAGTGGGTATGAGTAGTACCAATCACACCATCAGCTGCATGCGAGGCAGCTGGAGTAGTTGAAGTGTTGGAAGTACCAGGACGAGGTAGTTCAGGTAGTAAATCGTAAAGTCTTCCCATTTGCGAATAAACGAGATCAAGATACTGAGCATGACTTATAGCCTTCTCCTCTGTAACAACACCACCCATAGCAATGTATTTACCAATTTCGTTCATGAAAGATTTTGTAAACCATTCTGCCAGTAATTGATCAGGGAGTTCAAGTTTAATGAGACGTCATCTCCTTCGCCACTCATGAATATGATCTGATATATGAGTGCCTTTAGTTTGTTTGAAAGAAGTCAAGATCTCAGTCCCAGTATCGTAACGGATTGGTAACTGGTAATGTGTAAGAAAATCCATAGCTAGGGTGTTGAAATCAGAAAAGAAACCTCGTGGCAGTTCAATATACCACTTTGCAGCCGAACCGGTAAGGGTTCATTGAAAAAGACGTAGACGAATGGAGTCATCCATCAGCGAGTTGGACGAACACCATAAATGAAAAGTCATGACATGATTATTTGGGTCCTCTCTCGCCTTTCCATCAAATTTCAGAATATTCGATGGAAGCTTAGTAGGAATAGCAGGCCATTGGGGAGAGTGACGAATAGGATCATTTAGAATCCTAGACAAATATGACAAATACAAGGTAGCAAGAAAAGGTAACTGTCGGTTTACTTGTGGGTACTGATGGCTTTGGGGTGGAAGCCTTGTCGGCAAACCGGTAGGACCGTAAGCAGACTGTTCGTAGAGGGAAGAACATGGTTGATTCAGTGGTGGCTAGATACTATAGTAACTCCAAGGATTATAACCTTGAGTTTGAGTAGGGACTTTAGGTTGAGTAGTTTGACTCGAACCCCAAATAGGATTGGTTATACCTGGATACGGTTGGCCTACAGTAGGGACAGTTTGCTGCCCCCCAGCATTTTGAGGAAAGTTTTGTAGAAGCTGATTCCAATACTGGGCCAATTTAGGAGGTATATTTTTTCCAAAAGTTGAGGTTGGTCCCCCTATCATAGGTATAGTTCCACCTGGAAGTTGTGTGCCAACCATAGGTTGCGTAGTAACTGTGTTGTGTCCGGGAAAAGGAAAAGGAACTGTACCACCCTGTCCACCCACATGAATCTGCAAGTTGGGTGCAACAGTCGGGATAGTGCCACTAGGATTAGGATTACCAGAAGGAAATTGAGGGAGTGTCGGAATAAAACTGGGAATTGGATGCCCAAGAAAAGGAGGACCACCTGGAGAACCGACTGGGGTTTACGGAGGTGTTGGATTGGAAGCATTCAACAAATCATTCAATGCGTGGTAACCAGGGGTAAATTCGGGTTGACCTCAAGTATTCGCTGGGTATTGATAGGAGCGAGAGTAGCTGAAGTAACCTCAGTTTGGAAACTCATAGTATTAGCAAGATGGGCCATCTCGGGAGGAAGAATAAATTGATAAGTGGTATTCACCTGTGTAGTTTCTGTCTCAGACAATACTGGAGGGTTGATTTCGTAGACTGTAGGTGACTCAGTACCAAAAAGGACAGGTCAAAAATCACCCGAACAAAAAGGATCTTGGCCTACTACACCGTGAGAAGGCCCAACGGTTGACTCAGAAGAGGTAACAATGGCTTCTTCAGGAGGATTTAATCGCACAAAAGGTCGTTCACCATGGTGAATGCGATAGTCTTCTCTAGTATTGGTAATTTGAAAATCTTCTAGAGAATCAGTACATTCTACCTGTGGTGTGGTGACAACCGGGACGTCACTAGTGTCCATGTGTGGTGGAGTAACAACTGGGACTTCACTCTGACGAGGAGAGCCCTCAGGTGTGCTAGTAGGCAAGGGTTGAGAACTGTCCAGATGTTCTGGAGATAAACCTTGCATTCTATGTGAACGTTGTGGGGGAGAAATTGTAAATGAATGACAAGCTCTGTGAAGAAAATCCTATGGTCAACTTCGAGAAACAAACAACACGCACTAGTAAACAAAAATCTAGGCAGCAATCACCAAGCAAACAATACCTTCTAATTTCGAAGCCACTAGTTGGTGATGAAATCCAATGTCGCAACAACGAGACGAGAAGGGGCGGGGCTAAGGTGGAAAAGTTACGTTGAAGACCTGCTTAATAGACTTACACACTGGTGCAAGCTCCCACACATAATCGTGGGTATATCCTCCAAGGAGCCCGAGTGAGTTTGATCAACGTCGATTCCAGGTACCATGAATACTTTCCCCTCCACAGTCACATTGGGTAAGAACCTAGAGAGATAGGCCACTAAGGTCACCACCAACAACAGTGAAGCCTGGGGGAACAGACGTCAGTTTGATCCACACACAAGGGAAGGGTATCTAGCCCGAAATCAACCCAAAAGACTTCCACTCATCATTGTGGGTATACCTCTGAGTGATCCTCGTAATACATGCAATCTCTACACTAATGTCAACAAAGCAGGTTTAGTAACTCTGCTAACACCAATGCGACCTAGTGCTTGACCCTTGTGTTAGAAGGGATTCCCAGGACAATATGTTGCAAATGGAATTTAGCACTCCCTAACACAAGATGCTATTGTGTGTTTTGAGCTTTTGGAGAGTGTATCTCTCTTCCTACTCCAAAGCACTAGCCTAGCTAAATGTTGGTGTAAAAGATCCCTAGAAAAGAGTTACTAGATAAGTTTTAAGATTATGCAATGTTTTTAAAAGTTGTTGTTTACTCAAAGGTAATGGAAGTGAAACTCATGTTGTATGACTCTGACCCAAATAATGCAAGGATGATGATGAAATATAACACTTTTCATTCCATGAATCCTATTTATGGGAGAGAGAGAAAAATTTCCAAATCAACTCAATACTAGAATGCAATGCACAATTTCCTTTCAGATGTCAATGCAAACAATCATTTATCAAAGGACAATCTCTATGTGTCTTTTTCAAATACTTAAATAAACTCTAAAAATTGATTTTTCAATGTTTTCTAAAAGACAAAAACAATGTTTTTGAAAGAAAAGATTATTGTTCACTTTCCAAAAATAATTCTCACTAAATCAATGAGAAAGCATAAAATCAAATCATAAAGAATCAAGCAATAACAACCCAATCAACTATTTCAATGAAAGAAAAAACAAAGAGCAAACCATTGAGTCTTCTCAATGCAAACGAAAATGTTCTTTCAAACCAACAAGCAAATGAGAAAAACCAAACACTTAACTCTCAACCAATCACTGGTTCTCAGCCAATCAGACACACTCAAAACCAGAAGTCAAAGGGAATGAATTTTCCAATAAGAGCCAAGAAATGAAAGTCAAGCTACAAAGGGCAGGAAAAACCTTGAAACCTAAAACTGTTCAAGCATGCAAACTAAAGAAAGAGATATATAGATCAATGATCCAAAAATCCCACAAGAGGTAATTCAACTGATCTGAGCAGTTGGAAAAACCAAAACTCAATTTCAAAATTTTCAAAAATCTTGCTCACAGGCAAGCAGTGTTACACAGTGCGAGAAGCTAAGATTCTCACAGGCAACCTTGTAGCAAGGTGCGAGGTTTTCGTATGGACCCTATGTGTAGGGTGTGAACCTGACCAGTTCTCGCAAGCTGCAGTTAAACACAGTGCGAGAACTTCTGAACAAGACAAAAA
Organism: Picea engelmannii; assembly: GCA_009831015.1. Classification (NCBI taxonomy): domain Eukaryota; kingdom Viridiplantae; phylum Streptophyta; class Pinopsida; order Pinales; family Pinaceae; genus Picea; species Picea engelmannii. The sequence continues at coordinate 2,275,348 of ML780190.1, read as the reverse complement.
TTTTGAAGAATGGAGTAAAATTCAAACAGGCTTCTGAACCCAGTAAGTCTATCAGGATATCCTGAAGACTCAGATAATGACAAGACAGGAGAAAAATGAAACTAGAGAAAATGGCCACAGAAAAAATCAAAAACCATAAAGAAAAAGGGAATGTTCCCCAGTGGATTCGCCAATTTTGTTTCAGGATAAATCCGTGAGTGCGGACACAAACCGGTCTCCCTAGATCCACCTAGATCTAGAACAAAACAGGACAGAATAATACACTTTCCCTAGATTTTAACTGTTGAATGAACTAGGAGGCAAGAATCATGTACATATCTTATGATCACTTCCTTGGGTCTTTTTTGTTCCAAGCTTCGCTCCAATGCTCTTGTATCGTCAAGACCACAACAAAACAAACCAATCGAAGTGAAGACAATTCAATATATTCAACAATTAATCTATGTATATGATCAAGGAGTTATACAATAAAGTGACATTAGCTTTATGGGAAAGGGACATATTACTGTATTATATTGATTGAAAGTGAAACTTACAACCTGAGCCTTGATGTTGCAAACCTCCTTTCGATGGCTCCTAGCTCTGACACACACACTTGCTCATTCATGAAGAAAATCAACCACTTTTGATAACCTTGTTGGTGTCTCTAGCTATTGTAGCATCAGTCCTTCATACAATCTTCCACTAATTCTCCAATCAATCTCTTGCTAGTTTGCTTCTAACCTTTTCCATGAGCATTCCCCTCAATATATAGGAGAGAGTAGATTAGTTACTTGGATATGAATGATCCCAAGATATTAGGAAAACCAATACTTAGATAACCATTCGAATGCCAACTCATCCTTCTAGAAGATTCCCTTCTAGAAAGTTTGAGAATTTGTATTTTTCCTTCCTTTAGAAGATGTTCACACCCTGATAGTTAGGTACAGTGCAAACTTCTCACACCCCATCTTAATGTAGCCTACGAGAATCATGCATTCTCGTAGGCAAATATATAGGTAGCCTGCGAACCTCCCTTAAAAATATGATTTCTGGAAAGAGACAAAGGTAACTTTTCTCAGGAAAGTGTTCTAGTGAAGAGCCTGATTTCTCCATCATCATTACATCATCATGACGATCAAAATTATGGATAACACCGATGACCGCAGTGTATTCAGCTTGGTTGTTGGTAGCTGGCCCCAAACATATGCTGCTTGAATGTAGCATTTCATGTGAGGGGGTGTAGAGATCCCAAGCAACTGAAGCGAGATTTTGTGTCCAATGGTTGTTGCCGTCGGCGTAACCAATTTGGTAGGCTGGTGGAGGAAGCATCTTTCAATAGCACAAAGGATAGTTTAGACGAGAGGGGAGGAGAAAAAATATTAAAAACACTAGAAAAGAAATAACCTAAAGTAGAATGACTACTTTTAAGCATAAAGTTTCTTGAGATACAACCCGTTGACGGGTTCATTGAGAGGGAGGCCTTTGGGAGAGGCTAGGATGTATGCGCCTTTGGTGAGGCAATGTTGGATAATGTAAGGGCCATGCCAAAGTGATTCAAATTTTCCCTGGCCAAAGGTATCATGAGCGATATCATGTTCACAATTGTCATCTCCGAGCTCGACGAGGACACCGGCTACTGATACAGCTGATGCTGATACGTAGAGGACATAGTCACGATTATAGTCAGGTGTACTAATTAAAGGTGCATTTGAAAGCGCTTCTTTAAGATCATCAAATGACTATTGGGCATGGTCGTCCCAGTGAAATGGTATGTTGTGGCGTAGTAAGCAAAGGAAGCCATGTGCGCGTATGGTGTAATCTGGGACAAAGCATCGAAGAAAGTTAGCTTTTCCCTGAAGAATCTGAAGTTACCGTAAATTCTGAGGAGGTGGAATTTCGATGATAGCTTGGACTTTGAGGGGGTCCATCGTAATACCATTTTAGAAAACAATAAAACCGAGGAGGTGCTCTGCGGTGACATAGAACACACACTTGAGAGGGTTCAAGTGAATGTTATACTGACGACACCTTTGAAAGATGATTCGTAAATCATCCAGATGCTGGGTGCGTTTCTTGGAGCGAGCTGTGAGGTCATCCAAGTAGGCGAGGATGATGTTAGCCAGATCGTGGAAGATGGATGTCATCGCCTGCTAGAAATGGGCGTCAACATTCTTTAATCCGAAAGGCATGACACGATATGCAAAGGTACACCATGGGGTAGTGAATGTGATTTTATATTGATCGGCTGGGTGGATTTGAATTTGATTATAGCCAAAGAAACCATCCATAAAGGAGAGAGCCTCGTGGCCGGCACAATCGTCGATAATTTGATCAATGAAAGGCGTTGGAAAGTTGTCTTTGGGACATGCATTATTGAGATCGTGAAAGTCTGTGAAAACACGGATAGTGACCTATTTTTTGTCGACGGGTACAGGGTTGGAAACCCATGAAGTATAAGCGATGGGGTAAATAAACCCGACAGTGCGTAATTTGTCAATTTCGGCTTTGATAGTCGTGGCTTTGGATGGGTGTAGCGGTCGCTGTTTTTGGAGAATTGGTGTGATGTCAGGCCAGGTGTCGATGCGATGTTCGACAATAGAGGGATCGAGGCTAGGAATTTCCATGTATGACCAAGAGAAAATATCCCTATATTCCTGGAAGAGGGATTTATATGCGGCGATTTCCTGAGGAGTGCAAGCAGCTCCAATGGTGATTTCTTCGACGATGCCATGTTTAATGGAAATGTCGATTTTGATGGTGGGGGAAATGTTGGCCATGTTGCCTTCTTCAAATGCATCAGTGGCAGGAATGGGATTGTTGAACCAATCTATAGGCCCGGAGGGGATAAAATATTTAGTTTCGACCGCGTAAATGGGGTTTTGGTTAGGAGGCACGATGGCTTCATGTGGAGAGAAGAGTGCATGGTGATGTAGCGCGTCCCAGGGAGAGTCTGGGTGGTTGAGCTCTTCCAGTATTTCCTCATCATTTTGGAAATGGCGAGAATACAAGGGGTCGTGAGGAGTGATCTCGTTGAGAGTGTGGTTTCCCCCTGATGGAGAAGCAGGGGGAGTAATGCTAGGAGATGGTGAGGGTTCACTCGTCATAAACCATATATTGAAGTACTGAGGGGTACCTGTGGTGGTTGGGTGGAGAGTGTCCGTGGGAGAATGAGCAGAAGAGTTGGGTGGGTTGGGGGGTAAATCCTCAGATACGTCATATAAGAACCATGGAGGCATTGGGAGTGCCTTGGGTTCGGGAGAAATAACATGAAGATTCTCTAGTGACGAGGGAATGTCAATTATTGCCTTTGCGGGTTGGTGAAGTAGGGCCAGTTGACGTTGCCTGTATTCAAGAATCATAGGACAATAGTATGTAAAGTGAGCTAATGAATCATAGAGAGAGAAAGGGCATCTCATACGTTCATTGAATGAAGTGGTGATATAACGAATGTCAGTGATATTTGTTGACGAGGATGTAGCAGGGTTGGGGTTGTTCTGGAAGTTCTGGCGTACGGTGGCTAATATCTGCTGAAAGCATGGTACTGCTGGGCAATGATGAGTATAATGTCCGTACTCTGAATAGATAGCACAAGCGTATTTGGTCCTCAACCCTTTACTACTGGAAGGGGGGGTGGTAGTGGTGGGACTAGCAGTAGTGGCGGATGTGGTCGGAGTTTGATTGGGAGGGATCAAATTCCATAATTCAGGTAGTGATGGACAATTGTTAGTTTGGTGACCCTCTTTCTCACATAGTGCGCAAGGTGGTGGGATGCATGGAGGAAGTGGAGCGGTGGGCTCCTTCTTCTGTCTCCTGCCCCCAGCTGTAGCAGGGGGGTTAG
>ML780190.1:2257020-2268129 GCA_009831015.1 Picea engelmannii | reverse complement strand
AAAAGTGATGAGAGTAATATAGAAACAAGAGTCTTTGCTTTGAATGTTTACACCATATATATATCCAAATCAAACTGTAATCAGATGTGCATCATACATAAAATGAGAAAGAAGCATATATGTGGGTAAGAGGGTTTTGTCTGCATGGGGGAATCAAAAGAAAGAAAATGCTTGTGTCCTAGAAGACGTAATGTCCTTCCTCTCAAATAGTACTGGACCTTCCAATAGTACTCAACAGTGGGGTCTGAAGTCACCGGAAGAGAAACTAGTGAAGGATGAAATAATTGGTTATAATGAGGGGTAAAGGGGGCATATCCTGAAAGAACTGGTGATACTTCCCAATAGCCACACAAAATCCAATCAAGGTGCAATTGCAGCCCACAATTTCCACCTGGGTAGATGTCCTAATTTTGGCCACTAGGTACCTCGGTCAAAGTGCGACATTTAGATTTTCATCCTAAGAAATGGGTCACGGGCTGGATCCCGTCCAAGAGGTGGGTGCCTCAAGGGGGGACACATAGAACAATCGGAACTCAGCCTTCAACCCTTCATGGGTATCTCCCTACCTTATGGTGATTGGAACACTTGACTTGGAGGATTTTCAGTTCCCTATTTGACAACCTCTATGTTTTGACAATGTGAGAACTAGATAACGGGGAGTTATTTGGATGCCTATCCCCGAAATCCTACCTAGACTAAAAAAATTATTTTGGCACCTCCTGTGGAGGAAAACTTAGTGAGTTTTTAGAAAGATTTTAGATGTAGTTGTTTTGGGAGGCTAGGGGTGAAAACCAACCTCGTTTGATTAAAAAATGTGAGTGGATAGTCCTGTCAAGAAAAGATGGGGTATTTTCGGAATCCCTTGGGAGGAAACTTACTTAGACATCCACATTTCAAGAAGAAGCTATGTGAGTGATAAGTGAATTTTGTGTGTGAGTGAAAGTGTGCCAATTTTTAGTGAATTAGATGTCACCTTGCTGCATGTGGACTTTGCTTGGTCCTTACAAGAGTTTGATTACCTAATTAACTGAGTGCCATTGGTACAACCTTGCGTAATTCAAAAGCCCTAGGAAGCTAGCATGTGGACATGTGGGTCCGTTACTATCCTTTAACTCTCTATTTGTGATGTAATCTAAGAAAAGCTTGAAACTATCCTAGATTGAACATGTGGGTATGTATGGGCCCATTACAAACCTTTAAACTCCCCTAGTGTTTTGATCTAAGAAAGCGAAAATTAAAACACTATCTTATATTTGTAGCATGTGGGCATGTATGGGCCCGTTACAATATTAAGATGTGTTTGAAAAAGAAAACTAAGAGGGGTCCCAAGAAGGGTCGTTGTCCTCTCCTAAAGGTTTTAAACTTTGTTAAGGGAGATGAAATTATTTTCACAATCTTTTTCTGATTCTCAAGATCGCTTGGAGGCGCGAGAGAAGAGCATACTAAACGATTGTTACTTCAACTTCTAGTCCCAAATGTGAGTTATATGTGATTAAAAATGATTGTCCACTTATGTTGTAAGTCAAAACAAGCCATCCATGTGGAAAAAAGCAAAGAAGGGAAATTGATTTTTAACCTCCTAAGTGCCTATGTGTGTTTTTGACTAACCCCTTTATATGATGAGGGGACTAAGTGTAATGTAGCTTTACAATATTTTTAACATCATTTTTAAAAAGGCAAATGGCCTTCCCCACATCCCAACAACTTACAATGTGAAATTTTGTTCAGGTGCAAGGCCCCTAGTGAAGATAGAGGCACACAAAGCGCAGGCGTGCGAACAGAGATGAGTCAGAAAGTGCATGCGCGCAGGGAAAGGATGTCACTTAAGCGCATGTGCGCACGATGCCTGTCTGTGGGGTAGAATACCTGTGCATTGATGACAGGCGGCCGAGAAAGAAAAATCCGGATGGATTTCTCCCAATTCGACTTGAAATTAACTGGTTGGCAGGTTGGCCTAGGCCGGTTAGTGTACCTACAAGTTAAACAAACTAAAAGAAGAGAAAAATAAACCCAAATGCGGTAGGAATTTGATACCTTTCCCCAGTGGAGTCGCCAATCTGTTGCACCTCCTTTGTCACCTTGATGAGAAGAATCGAGGTGCTTAGCAAGCCTAGTTGGGTCTGCTAGGCAGGATAGCTGTAGAGAAAAGAGTTAGAGAAAGAAAAACAAAACTAAACTAAGAATTAAACTAATAGATGCAATACAAATAAAAATCATGAGCATAGGGACACAGAAATGAAAAGAACACAAAGACCCATGTCACCAATGTTTTTAGGCTGATCTATTGATGAAATCAAAGCACCAAGAAGAAAGGTGACTATGAGTCCCTTCTTCCTCCAAGGGAAGGCTCTTGGACCCTCACTAGTATCTCTTCTTACAACAAGAAAATGAAAAATGGTGATGAAAGAACTCCTTGCAAACCCACTCAATGGACAGGTGGATTGCTCGATGAAATGATGCCAATGTGTTCTTGTCAAGGATTGAGTTCTTAAAACAATCTAGGCAGCATAACATTACTTTGAATTCCTTGAGAAAATGAGGTGCATTCATGGCGTTTTATAGCATTGCTTTGGGATTTTGTTTAACTGCTTTGTAGTGTGAAAAGAGGCCATTTAGGGCATTATTAGGTCTTTGACCAGCCCACCATTCGGATTCAGCTCAGATTTAAGGGTCAAATTGGCTTGGGAGATGATCCATAAGTGTTTGGGAGGCCGACCACTTCAATAAATGTGTCGTTTAGCAGGTGCGCGGCTTTTTGCGCTAACAACCGTGCATAGTGTGCCTGTGTGTGATTTATACGTTCCTGTTACGTGCATGTGCATGCGTGCCCAATGTCTGCAAAGTGCTCTTCAATTTTTCACTACTTTGTATAGTTTTTGACCTTTTTGGAATGCTGTGGAATTAATTCAAGTCCATGAATGACTTCATCACTGTTTGATGATGCTGAGTTCTTGTAGCCATGTGCTGACGAAATTTCAGTGATAACAGCAGTGTGGTCCATTTGGTATACAAGTCGTCATAACTTTCGATAGGGGAGTATTGTTCCTTAATATCATCCCTGAAGGATTCCCAGGTGGTCGTGACTGTAAGTAATGAAGGTTCCTCTTTTTCCTTTTGATCACAAAAAGTTTCCCACCAATCTTTTACATGGGGAACGACTTTGAGGAGCGCAAAAGTAATCTTTTCTCTATTCGAAAAGTTATGGATAGAGAAATACCCTTCTAGTAGATTCAACCACTTGTCTACAACATATTCATCTATTTGACCTTCAAATATAGGAATATCGAAGTTTATTTGTACCTTGAAGGGGGCGGTGCCTCCGCTCGAAGAAGATGCATCGCCTGTTGGTAGTCGCCAAAGGATTTGCGCGAAATTATCCATCATCTCATTCCTCTGTTGCATGAGGGCTTCCTCAATCAACAGTTTGAAAGGATCTCCTATCCTGTCATCTTCCTTTTCTCCTTCTATGAGAGGTCGCTTGGGTGTGCGAGATCTTTTGTCCTCAAGAGAAACAAGCTCGAGACCCAAATCTTTGTACTCCAACCTCGTTGGGGACATGAATTAAGACGACAAGGAGAAGACCGATCTAATACCACTGATCCAGATTTTATGAGTAGAATGAAATGACTATAGATTATTACCAGATGCTTAACAAAGAATAACAGAGATACAGTAAAACTGGTTTTCTATTCAATAAGGAAATAAGTTGAAACTATAAAACGCAGCGGAAAACAAGCTTGCTGGAATGGTGGCAACTTATCTCTGAGAAGAGATGTGATAGCTGCACTCATTCGCAAGAAGATCATTACAATGAGGCTCTCAAGGCCTTTTTACAATAAACAGGAGTTTCAAAAACCATAAACATCCAAAAACCTAACTCTAGGAGATGAAGTGCCAAAAGTCATGTGGGCCCCGTTTGGGTAAGCCAGTGCATAAACTTCCCGGGGTCGTAACTTTTTCATACGATCTTTGTTTTAGGCGTATGATATCCCATTGGAAAGATATATCCGAGGACTACAATAGTTGCACAAAATTTATTTTATATGCAACATACCCCAAAAAACGTCGTTTAGGGCCTCAAAACGACTCTGGAAGTTCAGGACCCGAAAAACTGCTAAAAATAGTAAATTATCAAAATTTATAGAAAGTTGTTTTGAGCCAGCTGGAAAAGGTGGGTGGCCACCGATATCCACTTGGATCAACTCAACTCCAAAACCATGCAGAAAGAATGAAATTCAAAAGATTTTTTTTCAATAAATTCTATCTGAGGAAAGGAGGGGAGTTATTTTTCTTCTTAATGCAAATAAATTCCCAAAACCATGAAAATATCATTTTTTGTTTAACAAAAGGAAATAATTAAAATTCCAAACTATCAAATTGATATCCTTGAAATCCCAAAACAAATGCAAGGCAAGCTCTTTTACAATGTGTATCCAAAACTACAACTATGAAAGTATAATGCAAAAACTTCTTGTTTCCTTCTTTTCAAGTTACATGAAAAACTCAAACTATAGCCTTCTTTTGATTTTTCTTTCAATCATAATGAAAGGACGCAATAGCACTTGCAAAGGATCCCAAAACTAAATAAGAATAATAAAAGTATCACTCAAATAGGCTAACAAGAAGTAAAAGAATCCAATCACAAGGGTGCCTTCAACACTTGTTATTTGCAAACAGACAACTCAAGCTTTCAATGCTTGCAAAAACCAGTAAAAATGGAAATCAAAAGAAATTTCCTTTTGAAACCTTTTAAATTCAACAAAAGAAATAAAATTTAATTTTTCTTTACATGCACTGAGCTAATGACAAAGACTCAAGAGATCAAAATGCCAAGCAATGCAAAATGCCTAATATTTTTGTATTTTCAATATAAAAAAAATGAAAATGCATGGACTGAACAACAACTTGATATATAAAACTCTATTGTGTATAGAAAGAGATAACTCAAGTAGGATACCAAGGAGAAGAACACTCAGCCTAATGTGTTAGCACAAGGAATTTTGATGAATTGATGTTGTTTCCTTAGGAAATAACCCCTTGATGAAAAAATGGAGGAAAGGGGTCTTAGCGCGACCCACTTTATATTTTTATCCTAAGTTTTCGATGGCTTGATTGTTTTGGCACTTTGTGCTATGGAGTGCGTAGATCTCAATGGTTGAGTGAGGCGTGCTTAGATCTACGGTCAGCATCAGATATCAGACACCCTCCCCCTGACCTTTTTTCCTTTAACAGTGGGGGGGGGTCCTAGTTGGTGGCTAAGGATCATGCATATCTCAGTGGCTAAGAAAAGCACACTTAGATCTACGGTCAGCAACAACAACTCGGACCCCCCCATCCTTTATGCCTTTAACCTAGGGGGCGGGTCCAAGTTGGTGTTTTTCTAGCACGGGCCCCTCGCGATGTGTCACCTCTATAGCAACTCGTAACCCCCCCCGCTCTTGTTACCACTTACCTCCTACCCCCCCCTCTAAGCTATCGCTAGATCGCCATCCCAATACCGCCCGTGCTCCCACTAACACCTGTCCTCCACTCACAGTACCACACGCCTGTTCCTTTTCTATTGTTATTTCTCTCCCTCTCACCTCCCGACACTAGTTCCACTTGAACTCCATGTCACCTCCAATGTTATTATCGTTTACCCCCGACTTGTCACGCCATTCTTCACCACATCCCTTTCCCCTCGCCACATCACCTCTGCACCTTTACACCTCATCTCCCCAATTTTTGCACTCACACATTCCCAGTCATTGCCAACCACACCCTTCCACATGGCCATCGTCCGCCCATTGTACCATGCGAGTCTATGCAAAACTCCTTGCCAACTCACCTTATCTTGATCCATGTCCTCCTGACAGTTGTCATGCAAGCCCAGACTAATCCGATCTTGTGTCTGACAGAGAACTACATGGGCAGTCTAATAGAAGACTACATGCATAGTCTGACATAGAAGACTCAGAGGAAAATCCTTGAATGCAGTGGTCTCATCTCGTCTTTGGTATTTGAAACCTCGTCTCACCCATAAATGGAAAGATGGAAAGGACTAACCATGGAAGCTGATTGTTGGCCCGTATTCCCCTGCAAGCAGATTTTCCTGCCAACTCATGCTTCTCTGAGCTCGCATCTGACAAAAGGATACACATTCAGTTTGACAAAGGATCTCACTGACGCAAATGTTTGACTATAGTGGTGAATTGTTCTAAGCATAGATAGTCAATTTTGGTATTATGTTAAGGGGTCAGATGGTTGAGCAAGGCTCGTGATTGTAAAATTTTGATGAAGCATACTAGTTCTTTTGTTATGTACTTTATTTGAGACTTCTTGTTTAATATAAGTCAGCTTCCTCTTCCATCTTATTTGCCTCTGATACTGAAGTGTTCATGATTGAATGATTCACATGAATTGTTGTAGTTGTATTGTGATGGATTTTTTATTATAGTATTGTTATGGTTTTCTTCAGTTTCCTGAAACTTTGAATCCAAGAGGAGCTTGTGTTTGAGTTTTTCCTCCTTAGGCTGCTTGAATACCTGATGTCTATAGCGGACCTCTACACTTTACTCACCAAAGTATTCCTTCTATTCACCTTTACTCCAACTTACTACTGAAGTTGATCAAGACCTTAATTGCTTGTGCGTGCTAGTCCAGTTTTCTGAGTTAAAATGATATTATCTTGAGTCTTACCCATTTGACCCCTTTAAAACTCATTCATAGTGGCATATAACCTGATGGGTACTGGGCTTACCTTCTATGCAATCTGAGGGTGACTCTCAGTGCTAACATTCTTGGCACCATTTTCGAGGATGAGTTGAAGACATTTCCGATTGAACAACAAAAATTACTAATTCTGAAGGTGCATCAGAACTCGGTAAATCAAAGATTTCAACTTGCACCTAGTGACTCCACTTTTTCATTTGTGGCTCCGAAAGGAAAACACATGAGGTCCACTCCACAGTTGCCTCTAGCAATGCCTAAAGTTGACCTAGAGAAAATTATCAGAAAAGGAAAGGCCCCTCAAGAAGGTACTTCAATTGCTGAGCGAGGTGATTCTGGTAATTTTCATAATCTTTCTTCTAAAACCCCAGTACTTTCTTCTCGTTCTCCTACTATACCTTCTGTTGGAGTTTCTAGAAATTTAAATTTTGGATTTTTCCTACTAATTTCTCCCCTCCTAGTCTTGGTTTGGAAATCTTTGACACCTTTGTTTCCCCCAAATTTGTACAAATGTTTAGACCCATGACCTTGGAAGACTTTCCCACTCTAGGCTTTACTACTCCTCCTCCTATTAAAATTGCAACATTCACAGAAGGAGAAACCTCTATTCCCTCGAGCCCTGTAGCCTTTTCCCTCAACACTCAGTCGTTTCCCTTTTCTCCCAAAAGCACAATCCCAGTCTCACCTGTCCGAACTCCATCCCCTCTTGGTTCTCCTATAGTTCACAATCCAATGGCAGGTGCTAACTGTTACCCATGATTTTGGTCATCTTGATGGTGTATTGGTGATGGTGTACTCAGGCCCCTAACAAGAACTTTCTCCTGAGAAAATTGACATTCATCTCTTCCCAGAAAACATATTTTTGAAGAGATTTCACAGGTTTCTTATAGCCTAGGGTGTGATAATGGCCCATTCTCGCAGGCTGCCTTCAGCCAGGGTGTGAACTTCTCACATTGTGTTATATATCTAGGGTGCGAACTTGTTCTCAAGCTTGGAAAAAGATGGAGTCTCCATGGTTCTAGAAGGGAATCTTCTATAGAATGGGTTGGCATTCGAATGGTTATCATTTTACTGGTTTCCCTGATATTGTGGGATCATTCTCATCCAAATAACCATCTCATCCTCTCCTATATATTGATGAGATTCTCATGGAAAAGGTTAAGCAAGGTTAATTGGAGAATTGGTGAAGGAATTGTGTGAAGGACCTAGCTTGAACAGGAGCTTGGAGACTCTAGCAAGTCTATCAAGAGGAGTCAGATCTTCTTCATGTAAGGATCGAGAAAGTGTGTGTGTTGGAACCAAGAGCCACCGAAAGGAAGCTTGTGACATCAAGGCGATTAGGTTGTATCTTCTACTTTCGATTAATATGATACAGCGATATGTCCTTTTCCCATAAAGTTATTCTTACTTTATTGTGTAATTCCTTGATCATACACATAAGTTGAAAATTGAATATATTTTTCTATCTTCACTTGGTTGGTTTGTGTTGTCTTGGTCTTGACCTCACGAGAGCACTGAAGCGAAGCGGGAGCAACAGAGACCGTAGGAAGCGATACAAAGGTATGTCACTTGTTCCTCCCTACCAGCTAATTCAATGGTCATAAGTTAGGGAAAGAGTCATGTTCTATTCTGTTTTTTTCTAGATCCAGGTGGATCTAGGGAGATCTGTTAGTGTCTGCACCTACCGATTAGTCCAATAAAAAAATTGGCGACTCCACTGGGGATGCAACCTATTTTATTTGTGGTTTTTGGTGTTTTTCCTTGGCCATTTGTTCTTGCCTTACCTTTATCCATTCCTAACAATCTCTGAGTCTTCAGGATACCCTGATAGACCCTCTGGGTCCAGAAGTCCCTTCAAATTTTTTGTCTTTTTCCAAAAAATTTCTTAGTTTCAGACATTCTCACACTGAACCCCATAGTGGCCTGCGAGAATACTTTGAGTTCGCACTTTTCTTTTAGGTCCAGTGCAAGGTTCTCGCACTCTGCTCAAAGCTAGCCTACGAGAATGACCCATTCTCACATTGTGTAACACTGATAGCCTGCGAACCCTCTTTTCAAAATTTTGGATTTAAGATTTTTGCATGTTCAGCTGCCCAGATCAGTATAGGTGCCTGAAAAGAACTTCTTGGATCATTGATTGATGTTTTCTTGTCTTCAGTTTTTGTGCACGATCAGTCTTAGGAAATCAAAGGCTCTTCCTATCCATTTTTTCTCGACTTTTATCTTTTGACTTTTCTTGGCAAAGATATACTCTCTGATTTTGGAATTTGAGTTCTTGTTTGGTTAAGAACCGATGATTGGTTGAAAGTTGAGATTCTTTGTCTTTCTCATTTGCTCATTATTTGGAAGATTACTTTTCTCACGCAATTGAAAAGACTAGCTTTGTCTTCTTGTCATTTTTGTTTCCATTGAAATATTGGTTTGGGTTTTTGTTTATTGCTTGTTCATTAGTTTTTGGTTTTCCTCACTTTCATCATCACGGTGTAGGTTATTTTTGAAAAGTGAATAACATTTTTTCTTTCAAAAGCATTTTCGTCTTTGAAAATATTGAAAAGAAATTGTTGAAATTATTGAAAAAGAAACAATAGAGAATTGTCATTATTGCGTGATTCGTTGAAATTGCATTTTAAAGGAAATTGTGTATCATAGTTCGAGATTGGTCCGAAAAATTTCTCTTTCCCTCTCGTACATAGGATTCATCGAATGAAGATTGATATATTTCATTCCTATCTATGCATCGTTGGGTCAGAGTCTCATACAACATCAGTTTCATCTCCACTTCCTTTGAGTAACAACAACCCTTAATAACATTAGGCAATTGTAAAATTTAACTAGTAACTCTTTTCTAGGGCTCTATTACACCAACATTTAGCTAGGCTAGCACTTTGGAATAGGTAGAGAGATACACTCTCCAAAACACAAAACACACAATAGCATCTTGTGTTAAGGAGTGTCAAATTCCATTTACAACATTTTGTCCTGGGAAGCCCTTCTCACACAAGGGTCAAATACGAGGTCGCATTGATATTGACAGAGTTACTCACCCTACTTTGTTGATGTCGGTGTAGAGATTGCACGTATTACGGGGGTCACTTGGAGGTATACCCACAATGATGAGTGGAAGCCTCTTGAGTTGACTTCGGGCTAGATACCCTTCCCTTGTGTGTGGATCAGACTATTGACTGTCCCCCCAGGCTTTATTGTTGTCCGTGGTAACCTTAGTGGCCTATCTTTCTAGGGTCTTACACATGGTGACTTTGAAGGGGCAAGTCTTCATGGTACCTGGAATCAATGTTGGCCAAACTCACTCGGGCTCCTTGGAGGGTATACCCACGATTATGTGTGGGAGCTTGCACCAGGGTGTAAGTCCATTAAGAAGGTCATCAGCGTAAATTTTCCACCCTAGCCCAACCCCTTCTCATCTCGTTTTCGCGACATTGGATTTCATCACCAACTAGTGACTTTAGAATTAGAAGGTCTTGTTTGCTTGGTATTGTTTCCTAGATTTTGTTTACTAGAGTGTGTTGTTTGTCTACCCAAGTTGACCATAAGATTTTCACTCATTCACAATAGATCCTCCACGTTGTTCACGTAGAATGCAGGGTTTATATCCAGAGCATCTGGAAGGTTCTCAACCCCTGCCTACAAGCTCACCTGAGGGCTCTCCTCAACAGAGTGAAGTCCAAGATGTTACCACACCACAAGTGGATCGAAATGACTCTCTAGAACATTTCTGAATTACCAATACTCAAGAGGACTTTCGACTTCACCCTGATTCTGAGAGACAGATTATGCGACTGAATTCTTCTGGAGACTTAGTTGTTGTGTCTTCTAGATCACCAATTGGACCCTTTCCGGGAATAGAGGGACAAGATCCTTTTTGATATACGGGCATTTTTAGATGGGACCTTTTTGGTGTGGGATCAGGTGTTGAAATCACCGTCTCACCTGTGCTCTTCGAAACCTCTAACCCAGACACAATACCATTTACTACTGCCTATTATTTTCCTAGTACGGACACCCCGCGATCTGACCACATCTTGACCATCCCTATAGAAATGGCCCATTACACAGATACTATGAGTATTCACACCAGGATTACCATGGTTAGTCAATCCCCCATCGACACACTGCTCATGCCCAATGTCACCCCAACATTACCACCCAGATACTGTGTTGAATGCTTACATTCCCACTCCTACACAAACCCCATTCGGTACTCCTGGTGGTCCCTATTCTTTTGGGAACTCTCTTCCTGGTTTCATTTTGATGCTTCCTCAACCCCCTTTTGGAGGACCTTTCTCATCCTCCACTGGAAGTATTAATCCTAGTGGCACTATTTCGTCATTCACACCAAATTACCAGATCCCTGTTGGTAGACAATTTCACCAAGGAGGTTTG
>ML780190.1:2218022-2256958 GCA_009831015.1 Picea engelmannii | reverse complement strand
AATTCCTATTGGAATGCCAATCCCAATTGGAACATAACCCCCAATTGGAACATTACCCCCAATTGGAACACAACCCCCGATTGGAGGACAACCCTCACCGACCCCACCTTATGGACAAAAAATACCTCCATCCTTGGCCCAGTATTGGAATCATCTGATACAACATACTCCTCAATCGTCTGGGGGGAAACAGCTTCCAGCTGCATCCGTTATACCCCCTAATATAGGCCAACCATATCCAAGTACGTCCAATCCTATTTGGGACTCAACCGCTCAAACTCACATCCCTGTTCAAGGATGCAATCCCATGAGCTACTTTCCTCTACAACCACCACCGAATCTGCCTGGGTCTTCACATTATATGCAAAATGCTTATGGTCCTACTAGTTTGCCAATGGGGCTTCCTCCCCAAAGCCACCAGTACCCGCATGTAAATCGACAGTTACCTTTCTTGGCCACTTTGGATCTCCTAGATTTGTCAAGGATTTTAAATGATCCAATTCGTCACTCTCCCCAATGGCCTTCTATACCATCCAAGCTACCATCGGACATCCCTAAATTTGACGACAAAGTGGCAGAGGAACCGAACAATCATGTCATGACTTTTCACCTCTGGTGCTCATCCAACTCGTTGATGGATGACTCTATTCGTTTACGTCTTTTTCAACGGACCCTCACAAGTTCTACTACAAAGTGGTATATATAATTACCACGAGGTTTATTCACTAACTTAAACACCCTAGCTATGGCCTTCCTCACCCACTACTAGTTACCGATCCGTTATGAAACAGGGACCGAGATTTTGAGTTCTTTCAAACAAAATAAAGCCACTCATATATCGTATCACATTCATGAGTGGTGACGAAGATGACGTCTCATCAAACTCAAACTCCCTGATTAGTTGCTAGTAGAGTGGTTCACAAAATCATTTGTGAACGACATCAGTTGTGACATCACCATGGGTGGAGTGGTCACAGAAGAGCAGGCCATAAGTCGTGCTCAATACCTTGATCTTGTTTACTCACAAACGGGTACCCTTTACGACTTACTACCTGACGCACCTCATCCTTCCACTTCCACCACTTCAACTACTCCAGCTTCTTCTCATGCAGTCGACGGTGTGATTGGAACTTTCCATGCCCAACCACATTCTGCCTCAAGCACCAACCCCAAAACTACTTCTTCTAATGTTCAAAATGCTTCGTCTCCTGCCCCTCCCACCGGAAAGACTTCTGAGGTAAATTTGGTTCAATCTACCCCAGCCGGTAAAAACAAATCCAAAAAGGGAAGGGGTAAGAATAAGGAGGACAAAAATACTTCTCAAGCAAAGTGAACCAAAACTCCACCTATTGACGATAGGGATAAGCACAAACCTCGATGCCCTTGTCTTATCTGTGGTGATGATCACTACATGAAGGATTGTCCATGACACACCGAGGTCACTAAGTTCCTTCAAGGAGCCCCAAAACCACCTGCTCTGACCATTTTGTCCCAACCCTTCCCGTCTCAACACAGGCCCAATTAGTCATTCATGACCAACCCTCACCTTCTACTACATCCTATGTATTGATGTGTACTGGTGATTCAAAGTAGAATGACATTGCACTCACCACTCGAGCCAAAGATTATTCTCCCTCTAAAGAGAAGGTTGATGACCCACCTCCTTCACTGGTACAACCCTCTCTCGTGACTCCACCTACCAATGGTCCTCTTCATCTCGAGTGACCGAGCCTTCGCACAGTTCTTCAACCCCCCCCAAAGGGTGTCGTTCAAAAATTGGCTTTCAATCCTCATGCTCGTGCTGCCTAGAACTACAACATTGTTGAAGATCTATCCCAAGCACCTTCTGCAATGTCAGCCCTCGAAGTCCTTCAGAGTTGTCCCACACAATGGAAGGAATTGTTGAAAGCTATCGGTGGAATCGACCCGACAGGTACAAATTTAATATTTTTTTACTTGGAAGATCACATTCCAAGGTTACCCCCTCAACTCGTGTTCCAAATCCAAGTGATTGTCTTTGACAAAAACATTTGTCAAACCGTTATCGATGAGGGTGCCTCGACATGTGTCATGTCTCTTACTTGCTGGAAAGCCATTGGCTCTCCCTCTTTGAATGAATCCCATAACACTCTCAAAGCCTTCAATGGCTTCAGTTTTAAGCCCTACAGTGTCCTTCCTTCATTGCCCATCATGTTAGAAGGAAAAATGGTCCAAGTCGAAGTGGAAGTCTTTGATGCTCCTCTTGATTACAATATTTTGCTTGGCCACAGTTGAATCGATTCCATGCGCGTAGTTGTGTCGACCCTTTTTCATGTTGTACGTTTCCCACATCATGGGAAGGTAGTTACCATCAACCAATTAGCCTTCTTTAACTCAGATACCCATACTGGAAATGTACCATTCATTGCTAAAACCCCACCGAGTTATGAGAACGTCAATGTAGGCCTTCTCAAAGACTCTTCGTTAATGGGTACTTTCCCCATTCCACTGCTCGATGTTCCATGCTCATATGTTTCTTCAATCCACATGATCTCCACCTCAATCCTTGGTGCATCTCACGACCCATGGATAGTACCTGACCCTGGAGATCATCTTTTTTATAATGACGAAATGTCATTAAGTCCGGTTGAATCTGCCTATCAGGCCATTCAATCAACAACCCCTTCTACCCCCTCTCTTGGTGAGTTATCTTTAGATCCTTTCCGTGTCATTTTTCCCATAGATGAGATGATCATGTCTGTCATGGAAGACACCCCTTGGGATGATGGGTATCATCGTTCCATCCTCTTCCTAGAGAAACATACCATCTAGAACTACAAATGGATCTCGACCCCATTGACCGTTGTCGTCATCTCAACTGTTCTCAAGTCCACACACAATGTGTTTTCCAAAGGGAACTTAAGCAATATATCACCCACTATTCCCCTTGACATATCCATCAAACCTGGAATTGTAAAAAATGTGCATATCGGAGCTTCATGTTCCCTTGATGAAATCGTCACCTACACATCCCTTTTCAAAGAGTTTCGTGACGTCTTCGCCTAGAGATACAAAGAAATGTCGGTTATTGACCCCGACATTGTGATACATGAGATCAATACATACCCCGACGCTAAACCCATCAGGTAATGCCTTCATCCAGTTCACCCACATAAAGTGGCTGCTATCAAGCTCGAAGTCGAGAAACTTCTCAAAGCCATCTTTATTTACCCGGTGGCCCTCACTGACTGGGTTTCCAATCTTGTCTTGATCGACAAGAAACAAGGCACAATTCGTGTATGTGTTGATTATAGGGATATCAACAAAGCTTGTCCCAAAGACAACTTTCCTACCCCCTTCGTCGATCATATTGTCGACGATTGCATCTGAAGTGAAATCTTCTCTCTAATGGATGGTTTCTCCGGGTATAATCAAATCAACATTGTTCCTGAGGATCAACATAAGACTTATTTTATTTGTCCTTGGGGCACTTTGTCCTATAGAAAATTCCCCTTCAGTCTCAAGAACACTGGCACAACTTTTCAACGCACTGTCTTATGCCTTCCATGATATCAAGCACATCGTGCAACCATATCTGGATGATTTACCTGCTCATTCTATGCACCGAGTCGATCATCCAGTCCACCTTCGAGCCATTTTCGTCTGCTGTCGGTTTTACCACATACGCCTGAATTCTCATAAGTGTGTTTTCTACGTGGAATTCGGTCGACTTCTAGGATTTATTATTTCACATCAAGGGATCAGGGTAGATCCTTTAAAGGTTGAGGCGATTCTTAATCTCCCTCCTCCTTCTACACTTCGCCAATTACAAAGTTTGCAAGGGAAAGAAAACTTTCTTCGTTGTTTCATCCCAAACTACGTTGAGATAACTCGTGGATTTACGCAGCTCCTAAAAAAGGGGTCTGAGTTCATCTGGGATACTATCACAAACAAAGCCTTCGACGCTTTTAAATTGTCCCTAACACGTGCTCCACTTCTTTTCCCCCCTAATTACAATCGCTATTATTTCCTCTACCTTGTAGCTTCGGATTACACCATTGGTATGGTTCTCATCCAAGAAGATGATTTTAATGACAAACATGTTATCTATTACTTTATTTGAAGTCTAACGCCTACTGAAACCAAGTATTTACATGTCGAAAAACTAGCCTTGGTAGCCATCCAAGCCATCCAATGCTTCCGGCACTATATCCTCTCTCGTAATACTACAGTGATTTTTAATTGCAACCCTATGCAGCACATTCTCACCCATCCATTGCTAGGGGGGAAAATACTCCAAATGGATCCTGATACTTCAGGAGTTTGACATCGAATTCAAACGTGCCAAGTCCAAGAAGTCCTTAGTGTTTGCTGAGTTGATATGCGACTTTCCCTATTCTGAAATGGAAAATGTAGCAGCTGATTCATTACTCGATGAATCCCTTTTCCTCATCATCTCTGATGATCTTTGGTATGGAGATATCATCATATATCTCCAAACCCAGACTTTTCGGCCAACTTTGTCTAGTACTGACCGACGTCAAATACGCTACCAAGCCTGTCAATATATTATCCTTGGGGATACTCTTTATCATCGTGGGAATGACTCAATTTTTCGACGCTGCCTAACGTTCAATGAAGACAAGAAAGCTCTAAATGACTACCATTCTGGAGCCTGTGGTGGTCATATGTTTGGGTATGCTACTGCCCAGAAGATCTTATGAGCAGGGTATTTTTGGCCTTCTTTATTTAACAACTGCATAATCGCCATTCAAAAATGCCATGCTTGCCAGACCTATAATCATAAGATACGGTCACATCCCACTCCTCTTCACCCTGTGGTCTCCATTGGTCCCTTTGCGAAATGGGGCATTGATTTTATGACATGTCACTCCCACTTGGCTGGGGGGCATGGATACATTATTGTAGCCATAGATTACTTTACGAAATGGGTCGAGGCAATGTCGACATTTGACAACACTGGAAAGACTGCAACATTATTCATTTTTAATCACATCATAGCTCATTTTGGTGTTCCTCAGGCTATCGTCATTGATCATGGTATCCACTTTCAAAACTTCATGATGTCCAAACTTACTGAAAAGTTGGGTCTTCATCATGAAAAATCAACGCCCTATTACCCACAAGCCAACGGCCAAGTCAAAGCAATTAACAAAGTTCTCATAACTATGCTCCGACGAATGATAGGGATTCACAAAACAAGTTGGCACACAATGTTGTTTTCAACATTGTGGGATTACCAGACATCCGTCAAGTCAGCTACTGGGTTTACACCTTTCCGGTTAGTCTATGGTTTGGAAGCCATTCTCTCGATTGAATGCGAGATACCCTCTTTAAAACTAGTTGTTGAACTCCTACCAAACACTTCTGTTGAGGAAGAACGTCTATTGTATCTTATGTGATTAGATGAAAATCTACGCGATGCTACCCTAGTCATAGAAGCTCAGAAAAAATGTGTCAAGGCACAATACAACAAACATGTCAAGCCTCACATTTTCTCTGAAGGAGATCTCATTCTTCTCTATGAACAAGATCGAGATATGCTAGGAGATGGAAAATTCAAATCCATGTGGCAAGGTCCTTATATCATTAAACAATTTTTGGAAAAATGGGCTTATGAGTTAGTAGATTACGATGGTATCCCTTTGAGTGAACCTAGAAATGGGTTGTTCTTGAAGAAGTACTATGCAAAAGATCACCTATGCACGAGTACCTCTATTTTTATTGTATCATACTTCTTGTGTGTTACTGTAGCTTGCTTTTGTCGTTATCTGGTCTCTACCCTTATGTGACGTTGTGTTTGATTTCTAGATGTCAGAGTCTTCGCTACCCTACATTGGCTTCGCTGATGGCGCTAGCCATAGTACTCAAAACCTTGCTTCTACTACATGGGCAATTTACACCCCTACAAACAAACTTGTCTCCTTACGAGGTGTGTGCCTCAGCCATGCGACCAACAATATTGCAGAGTATAGCATCATTATTGAATTGTTGATTGATGCTATCTCGCTTGGAATCCGTCATTTGGTTGTGCGACTCGATTCACATCTCGTAGTACTACAGTTAAGTAATGTCTATACTATTCGAAGTCCTACTTTGTTACGGATGTATATGCGAATTCGCCTCTTGGAACATTATTTTGATTATATTGAATATCAACATATTCCTAGACATCTAAATACATTAACTGATGCATTAGCTAACTATGTATTAGACAGACATTTGGATCATTTATAAATCAATCACATCAATTTTCGCACAACATAAGATAAACAGGTAGAAGTCGTATGTATATATAACAATCAAAAGAGTTTTTACGAAAAAGTTCTGTCCGAGGACCAAAATTTCAAAATCTGAAGCTCATAGCTTCTACAAAGTGATGTCATGGATGACGTTCACGGTAACACATGACTGCCTGGGAAACCCTATGAAGCATTCGTCCAATTGACTCTGACACTCCTATTGTATGACACTGATAACGTCGTGGAACCTCTCCAAGGGGCATGTCTGGAATGTCTGTTGTCAAACCCTCTAGGTTGTGTTCCACCGCTTCATAATCTTCGGCATCCCATCATAGCACTGGCACCACCTCTCCTCGTCGTTGAATAGGAGAAGTACCAGGAGGTCGGTAAGGTCCCATGTCTGTGTCATCAAAAAAGAATTTTGTATTTAGACCTTGGATGAACATTAAAAAACATTTGCATATGATAAAATTCAAAAAAACATTTAAAAAAAAAAAATGTGTACTTCTTACCAAGTTCTCCCCACTGAGCGCCCTCGGGCAAGACCAAGTTCGGATCTCCTTGGAAGTCCAACCCAGCGTAGGCATAATCATCGACCATCAGCATCTCTGGTCGCAACCAGTCGAAGAAGGCATCATTATATTTGATAATCGGTCCAGCTACGTGTCAGGCCATGAGCTGACACCACCTCAACATTCTTGGATCTGTTGGAGCCAGTGAATCCCACTCAACCTGCAGCCTCAGTAAGGGAACCCTTTCAAGAAAGAAGGACACCAACAAAGACCCATACCCGAATTTCTTTAGGTCACCTCGCCTACATTTGGTCAACTGCCTCTTCATGCTACGAAGCACTGCGTCTGCCCAGTTAAAAACCCGAGGCTCAGTACACTCTATGGCATACTGAAAATAGCTCTAGAGAGCCATGTGAGGAAGCCCACGGGAAGCCCACCACCTCTGCTACCAATCAGGCTCACGTGGTACCCACGTCGTGATAGTCCTGTCAAGAAGTAAATGTCCTTGATATCCAAGGCCAATGTGTGGACCCCTACATGAAATATTTGTTGGTCGGGATCCCACATATGCACAAGTTACTCTAATAACTTGACTTGGGCCCTCATACCCGAGATACGGAAGAATTTCAGAAGACCACAGTCTTGTAAAGTGGAAACGGTGGCTGGATGATTCTTGGAAATGGAATCATCTTCTTCATGCTCTCTTTCACGCCATTCCAGAACCATGGTGATGTCCAAATACCTACATAAGAAGCATAAGAAGAAAGTTAGTAACTCTATTCAACACTTGGTATCTTTTTCATTGAGCAAAAATTTAAAAAAATTTCCACTTTTCGGTTCTCGCAGGTTCCCTTTAGGCATAGTGTGAGGTTCTCGCAGGTGCCTTTGGGGACACCTGTGAGAATGAGGCATTCTCGCAGGCTCTATGTGGCTGGATTGCGAGAATGGTTGAGCGCAAATGTAGCCCCCAAAACAAACTCAAAACTATGATTTTTTCCAATGAAAATGAAAAATCAAACCATGAAAAGATAGAGGACAAGAATCTTACCTCACTGCTGGAGATGGTTCGTCCAATGGATGCTTGTAACTCCCACAATCAAGCACCGAAATTCAAGGGCAAAACAGGGGTTTTGGACTCAAATATTGGTAAATTTAAAATGGTTATGGTAAAAAGAACTTTTACCCCTTTATATTTACTTTTACCATTTGTTATTGGATTTTATAATTGTTTATTTACTAAATCCTAATGCCTAATGCCATTTTGAGTACGACTTTTGCAGACGTAACGAATTTGATGCTCATGGATAGGGATGCAAACATTTTTTTCTTCTTCATCGCATGTTTTGATTGTTTTTTAGGGTTTTTGTACAAAACCTCGAGCTTGGTCTTTGTCCGTTCTCACGCTAGAAAATACATGAGAACGCGATCGAGCACACTTTTATCACTTTTTCGGGCTCAACAAGGTTATACAAAAAAGTAACCCCCCTTGGAGTCCTCTTTAAGCTCTTTTCAGACTCTCTGAACATGAAAAGATTGCCGAGCAACCTTTCTATTTTCACACTTGTTAAAGTATTTGAAGAAAGTGTTTGTTGGGAGATAATTTATCTCTTTTTCGGTCTCATCGGACTATTTTATGAAAAAGGAACTGAGATATTTCTCTTTTAAGTGTTTTTCTAGACTCTATAATCATGAAAAACCTTCTAGTTTTCTATCTTTGGACTCGTTAAACAAACATCGGCAGACCTGTAATGGGACCGAACCACTCCTTCCTAGGGTTCGTTAAACAATACTCCGAAGGATTTCTCCAAAGGATGAGCTTATATCAACAAGCATATGTTATCCTCCTCAAGCTTGCGTAAAAATAAAGAGGTACTCACTAGAAATGGTGGGGGAAAATTTGGGAAAGGGATGTGTTCTAGTATTCATATTAATTGGCAGAAGTGTCACTCTTGAACATGACACCCCCCTATTCATTATTTGAAGCCGGTTTGGGAAATCCATTTGTCTCTCATTCAATTTGCTATAAGGTCATACCCTGTGTCGTCTCTGAGTCAATGCTGCCAAATCATTGGTTGTGTCATTCATATGTTCAAGAGAAGTTCATCTGAAACCTCTATTGAGTCAGCCATTTGTCGTTATCCATCCTCTCTGTGTCGGCCTTCTCTATGTCCAGTCCAACTTACATCATATTTTGTTTCACCTTTGAAATCTGTTACTCATTTTGTGTCATTGATGGGGGATACATCAAGGCCCTCCTGTGATGAGTTTTGTTCCGTCAACTTCAGCTCATTATCTGGAAACAAGACTTAGAAATTCTTTGGTACCTTGGAACTTGTGTGCCTCAATGGTAGGTTTCCTCTCTTTCGACATTGGGTTTACATCATTGACCCCTGATCGAAAGATTCCATCAAATGTTCGATCTCAACTCATTCATTCACATTCAGTGGATTGTACTAGTGTACCTTGGGAGTTATTGACATTAATGGTGATTTCTCTCGCACTTGTTAATGGTTTCATCAATGACCGGTAATCAAGTGGTTTCTACCATGTTCGACTTCAACACATGTAATCACATGGTTAGATTTGTACTTTCGGGCAACGAGATTGAAGACCCTGGATCTCATCTTTTTTGTCTAGGTTGCGATGAAGTATGCATAATTTGTGACACATAGATCCACTTTGTATGCCTTGCTATGTTGTCTCAATTTGAATTTTCTTGCATAGATCCATGGTGTATTCCTAGTGGCTATGCTATATTTTGATGCCATGGATCCACAGTGTATGATTGGTGGCCATGACCTATGCCTATAATGTCATCCGTCTGAGTATGGGAATGCCTACCTCAGAATTAATATGATATTCTTCAGATGCTTGGTTGTTTGCAAGTTTCCGATTAGGTGCGCTCCAGGTTTCCGACACACACATGCAGTTTACAAAGTATTTCAGATGTCACTGGTTCCAGCCTCATACTTTGGGGGGAATTCTATTACCCATGATTTTGGTCATCTTGATGGTGTATTGGTGATGGTGTACTCAGGCTCCTAACAAGAACTTTATCCTGAGAAAATTGACATTCATCTCTTCCCAGAAAACATATTTTTGAAAAGAGTACGCAAGTTGCTTATAGCCTAGGGTGCGAGAATGGCCCATTCTCGCATGCTGACTTCAACTAGGGTGCAAACTTCTCGCACTGTGCTATATATCTAGGGTGCGAAATTGTTCTCAAGCTTGGAAAAAAGATGAAGTCTCGATGGTTCTAGAAGGGAATCTTCTAGAGAATGGGTTGGCATTCGAATGGTTATCATTTTACTGGTTCCCTGATATTGTGGGATCATTCTCATCCAAAAAACCATCTCATCCTCTCCTATATATTGATGAGATTCTCATGGAAAATGTTAAGCAAGATTAATTGGAGAATTGGTGAAGGAATTGTGTGAAGGACCTAGCTTGAACAGGAGCTTAGAGACTCTAGCAAGTTTATCAAGAGGAGTCGGATCTTCTTCATTCAAGGATCGAGCAAGTGTGTGTGTTGGAACCAAGAGCCACTAAAAGGAAGCTTGCGGCATCAAGGCAATCAGGTTGTATCTTCTACTTTCAATTAATATGATACAGTGGCATGTCCTTCTCCCATAAAGTCATTCTTACTTTATTGTGTAATTCCTTGATCATACACATAAGTTGACAATTGAATATATTTTTCTATCTTCACTTTGGTTGGTTTGTGTTGTCTTGGTCTTGACCTCACGAGAGCACCAGAATGAAGCGGGAGCAACAGAGACCCTAGGAAATGATACAAAGGTATGTCACTTGTTCCTCCCTACCAACTAATTCAATGGTCATAACTTATGGAAAGAGTCATGTCCTACCCTGTTTTGTTCTAGATCTAGGTGGATCTAGGGAGATCTGTTAGTGTCTGCACCTACCGATTAATCCAATAAAACTAACCCTCCTATAAAAAGGATGGATTCCATAGTGGCTGCAAGATATGTCCCTCTAATCTTAACTCAGCCAATAAATGCTCTCCCTAATGGAGATTACCTAAAATACATGCCCAAATTCACAGAAGAAGAAGACATAATTGTTGAAGAACACCTTGCTTCCTTTTACAGTTATGCAGAAAATCTAAACATTGAAAATGAGGATGTGTAGATGAGAGTCTTTTTCTGAAGCCTTGATGGTGAGACTAGGAAATGGTTTAGGGGTCTAAACCCTGGATCCATTACTGGGATTGAGGCTTTAGATGATGCCTTCTTGAGACAGTGGGGGGATAAAAAGGACTTTTTGTATTATATCACAGAATTTGGATCCCTAAAGAGGAAAGAGGGAGAGTCTATCTCTGACTTCTTGTAACATCCTCAGACCCCCACACGCCGAGGGACGCTACCTGCAAGCCCACCCTTGGACTTGTTTCTCTTACCGATACCTTCTTTAAAAATTAAGGATGCACAAAAGAAAAGACTTTAACAACATGCACAACAATATCCAACAAGCATGCATAATCTAATATTCAATTAAACAATAATTAAATACACAGCATATTACATTCATACATAGATAATAATATCATGACATAGATCACTTATCTTTATAAAAAGATGACACCAACTGGATGCATACCAAGGACGTTCCACCCAACCGTAGACACCATTTCTCTAAATCTCAATAGCAGTGTCACTCCTGAGCCAGGGCTATGAATCCACAAGGATGGTTCCAGAGTGTACTTGGGTTCCCAAACCAGTCAGCTCTCACATGTTTCCCAACACCCACAACAATCCAAGTACCCAGCTCTCTTCTACCTAGCCTGTGCCACCCGAGAGAATGGACCTCCACCCTTCTCTACCATGTAGTCCCTCAGAAAGTCCTTCTCCTTTCTGCCAGGGCATCTAGCATAGCTAGTCCAGACTCTCAATGTTGGAACTCTCAGGACTGGCAGTTGTGAGAAAAACAAGGTATAGGCCAATGCATTTCAGACATGCCTGCCCCAAGCCACGGCTGGATCACACCAGAGACCACTACAACCAACTATCCTGTGGATAATTCTTCAGCAGTTTGGTTCCCTTTCCCGAGACAAGATTCGGATGGGGATGGATCAATGGATGAGTCAGGAGGTGCATGGGAGTGCATGAGGGAAAAATGAGTGAAGGTACGAAAAATCAGCGAACAAGCCATCAATCGAACCCCCCTATCAGACCAGAGGAAAATTTAAGTAACTTCATGGGGAGTAAAGAACCTCCTAGCCTTCCCTAAGAAGCTCACGTAATCGATCCCCTCCCTTAAACAAAATGTTTAATTAAAAATAGGAATCAACACTCATCCCCTCAAGCCCCTTCTCTTGTGGAATCATAGCCCCCTATAACTCTAGTCCTTTTCTGTCTAGGATCCAACGATGTGTTTATTATTAATAATGATAAAAACATTACATGTCTTGGGAACACTGGCCTCTTAATAATTGTTTGGGCACTCTAACCTCTCAGCATTGTAACAATACATTATTTAAATTGGGGGTTCAAAACCTGGGGTTTTAAATCCCCTCCCCCTTATTTTGTCACTGTCCTCAGTGCATATACAAAATAGAGATCAAAATCTCAAATTTATTCAAAAAGATGTGGGTACTCTGCCTGCATGGCATCTTCATGCTCCCAAGTAGCATCTTCAGGACCGTAGCAGGTCCACTGAACTTTTACCAGCTCTATAAATCCATTCTGGAGCATTTTTACCTTTCTGTCCAATACCCGTACTAGATGAACCTGAAAGTCTCCCTCCGTTTCTATTTGAATCAGATGCCAATCAATAACATGGTTAGGGTCATGTACATATTGCTTTAGTAATGATACATGAAATACATTATGCACATTCATGGAAGCAGGTAATGCAAGCATGTATGCAATTGGCCCTATTATGTCCGATATTTCAAATGGACCACATAATCTAGCTGCCAACTTTGTACAACTACCCAATTTCAAAGATCTCTTCTCGGGCTTCACTTTCAAAAGTACATGCTCCCCTACTCTAAATTCTCTGACTGTCTTATTCTTGTCTGCATAAACTTTTTTTCTATCGTGAGCTTCCTTTAAATTCTACTTAATCTTGACCACTTGGTCTTCCATGTCCTTGAGCAACTCCGACCCAAGTACCACACTCTCTGTTGGGTTGTCCCAGCTCACTGGAGTATTGCATTTCCTACCCGACAAGGCTTCAAATGGGCTCATTCTCAATGAATCTTGATACCCATTATTATATGTAAACTCAACCAAGTGTAAGTAATCTTCCCACTTAGATGGTTTATCCATCACATACATTCTTAACATGTCTTCAATTATTCGATTGGCTCTCTCTGTTTGCCTATCTGTCTAGGGATGATATGTTGTGCTAAAATTTAGATTTGTTCCAAATCCTTTAAACAATACCCTCCATAAATTGGAGGTAAGCTTTGTATCTCTGTCCAAGACAATTATCCTCGGTATCCCATGCA
Organism: Picea engelmannii; assembly: GCA_009831015.1. Classification (NCBI taxonomy): domain Eukaryota; kingdom Viridiplantae; phylum Streptophyta; class Pinopsida; order Pinales; family Pinaceae; genus Picea; species Picea engelmannii. The sequence goes on along the minus strand of ML780190.1, from coordinate 2,243,732 downwards.
ACCTAGCAATTTCCTTCATGAAAATTTCTGCAATATTAGTCGTTGTATGCATTGTCTTCATAGGCACAAAATGAGCAGCCTTTGTTAATTTTTCAACCACCACCATGATTTAATCATGTTGCTTATTCGTTCTGGGTAAATCTATGATGAAATCCATGGTGATCACTTCCCATTTATTCTCTGGAATTGGCAATGGATGTAGCAAACCCGTTGGGTGCCTATGCTCAGCCTTCACCTTTTAACATCCCATACATCAAGTGATGTAATCAAAAACATCCTTTTTCATTTTTGGCCAAAAGAACTGGCTTCTTACTGTTGTAATTGTTTTCTGGTAACCGGGATGTCCAGCATAAGGAACATCATGCATTTCCTTCAGTACCAAATTCCTCAGTTCTCTGGAACTAGGAACATAGATTTTGTTTTTATGCATGAGTAATATGTCTTCCTTTATCTCATACTCCTTTATTTTCTATTGTACCTCTCCTTGTTGTAATTTTTCCTTACCTATAGGTAATGTTGATCTGTAACAAGGCCATCTAAAATTATTCTCTTCAAGGTTGACTGATGCATACTGACAGCAGTAGCATGCATGAGATGCACTCTTCTACTAAGTGCATCAACAACTTTATTCTCCTTTCCTTTGATAGTCTTGATATTGAAGTCATATTCACTTAAAAATTCTAGCCATCTTGTTTGCCTGGCATTCAAGGTTGGCTATTCAAAAATATACTTCAGGCCAATGTGGTCTTTCCTTAATTCTAATTTCTTCCCCATGAGATAATGCCTGCACATCCTCAAGGCGTGAACAATGGCAGCAAGTTCCAAGTCATGAGTGGCACAGTTCCTCTCATGTTCCTTAATCTTTCTAGACTCATATCCAATAACATGTCCATTTTGTGTGAGGACTCTCCCAAGTCCTTCCTTACATGCATTTGTACATACCACAAAACTTTCATTTGGGTCAGCAATCTTTAACAAAGGCGCACTAGTAAGTAATTCCTTCAATAGATTAAAATTATTTTCACACTTGAATGTCCATTCAAATTTAGTTCCCTTCTTTTGCAAAGATGTGATGGGATGAGAAATCTTAGAGAACCCTACTATGAACCTTTTGTAGTAGCCAGCTAATCCCATAAAAGATATGACGTCTGACAAATTTCTAGGTGTTGGCCATCCTCTAATGGCTTCGATATTCTCTAGATCTACTGCTATGCCCTGCTCTGAAATAATGTGTCCCAAGTAATGGATTTTCTTTTGATAGAAACAACAATTACTCAACTTGGCATACAACTGATGTTCTCTCAGTACTTGCAATACCAGTCTTAAGTAATTTTCATGCTCCACTTCAGACTTAGAAGAGATAAGTATGTCATCAAGGAACACTATGACAAACTTATCCAAATAATTTCTGAATATGCCATTCATTAAGAACATGAAGACAGTTGGTGCATTGGTCAGTTCAAATGGCACCACTACAAGTTCTTAATGCCCATAACTGGTCCTAAAGGATGTCTTATGAATGTATTCTTCCTTGATTCTTACCTGATGGTATCCTTCCCTTAGGTCAATCTTTGAAAATATATTTTCTCCTCTTAGTTGATCAAAGAGGTCATCAATTCGGGGTAGAGGATATTTTTTCTTTATAGTGTACTTGTTCAACTGTCGAAATTCAATACACAACCTCAAGGTTCCATCCTTCTTTTTGACAAAAAGTATTGGTTCTCCCCAAGGTGAAACACTTGGACGTATGTACCCTTTCTTCAACAATTCTTCCAACTACATTTGTAATTATTTTAGCTTTGGTGTGCTCATTCTATAAGGTGTTTTTGACACCAGGGCAGCTCCTGGCACTAAATCGAATGAGAAATCTATCTCCCTTCTTGGTGGAAATCCAGGTATTTCTTGGAATACATCTTCAAATTCCTGTAATACCGAGAAATATTTGAGGCTTGTCCCCTTTGTATTATCTGTCTCTTCCACATCAGCTACATACAATTGACATCCTTTTCTAAAACATATTTTCAGTGGTAAGGCTGAAATCTCCCTTATAGAGATGGGTCTTGGAACTCCTTTCACAGTGCTTTTTTTTCCATTTTCATCAAGACATGTAAATGTCTTGTTATGATAATCTAGGACAACATGATGCTTGTCCAACCAATCCATCCCAATCATAATATCATAAGACCCCAATGGTAGGATATTTATATCTAGACTAGTATTCACACCATTAAGACTTATGGAAAAACTTCTGACCATATCATGGATTCTTCTTTTGGTTCCAGTGGCTAACTGAACTAAACTTGATTTTCCAAGTTTACTTTTATTCAAATGTAATCTATCCACTATATTAGGATCATGTAGCAATTACTTTCTCCTGAATCAATCAAAATAGCAACAAGTTGATTTATGATATTACCTTCCACCCTGATCATATTGGACTGGTACTCTACTTGTCGATCATTTAAAACTGCATAGATTCTTCCCATATATCCAACTGTTGTAGCCTCTTGGATGTTGTGCACAATCTTCGCTATGTCCTTTCTGTGTGGTCAATCCTTATACAAGTGATCTTCCTTGCATCTCCAGCATTGAATAGGTGGTCTTCCCCTTTTTCCCAAGGAATCTTCCTTCTTGAAATCCCCCTTAGCATACTAATCTTGATGATTTCTATTAGGATCATTCCTATTGAAGGGAGGTTTGAATCCTTTCCTCCTCTAATCGGACTTCACATTCTTCTTGTCCTTCCAAGATTTCTGCAGGGATTCTCTTCCCTGGCCTAGCTCATACAAGGATTTAGCCTTCCTAATGGCCTCAGTCAAGGTCTTGGGTTCATCATACTTGATATTTTCCTTATAAAAGGCTGGCAGTCCACTTAGAAATCTCTGTATTTTCACTTTCTCATCACCAATGAACTTGACATACATTAACAATCCCAAGAACTTCTTCTCATACTCTGCCATAGTCATGCTTCCCAATCTGAGTTCAAAGAACTCCTGCATTTTCTTTTCATAGAAATGCTCTGAGAGGTACTCCTTCTGGAAGTACTTCTTGAATTGTTTCCAAGTGATCCTACCTTCATTAACATGTTCCACTTTCTTTCAGTTGGTCCCACCACATTTCATATTTCACATGTAAATGGTAGGTGGAAATCCTAGCTTCTAGATTTGATGAATAGTTATGCAACTGAAAGTATCTCTTGAGCCCAAGCAACCATGCTTCGACATCATCTTCCCTTTCTCTTTCACCCGCAAAGGAAGGTGGCTTGAGCTTCCTCATATCTCCTTGCAAAATATCTACCTCTTGTTTCTTTCTTTGGTGTCTGATAGGAGACACCTATGGACTTCTTACGAAATCATCCGATGCATAAAACTTTCTTTCTGAGTAAGGAGGTGAATGGTGTCCACGAGCTCTGCTGGCACTTTTGGAATAACCAGCTCTTCCATGATCATCTCTTCTTTCATGACACCTACCTTCTTCCTCTTATCTTGATTTTGATCCCTTCTTCATTTTCCTATGCAACTGATTTAAGCTCTGCAACACTCGAGCATTTATCTTACTTTTCTCTCTCATCAGTCTCTCATTGTCTACTTTGTATCTTTACACTACCATCTTCAGGCTTCTTACATTTTCTATTAACATTTCCTGCTCTCATTTTTCCTTGCTTCCATTGGAATCTATCTCTACATTACCAACTCTGGTATTCTGGCCTTCAAACTCCTTATCATGACTGGAGGCTCCCTCGCCTTCTTCCATTTCCTCAATATGCATCCTGAGATGATGTGTGTAAGCCCTTTAATTCTGCAAAATGTGCAACCGACCATTTTGTTAGAATGATGCATATGATAAAAACAATTGCCAAACCATGCTACAGGTCTCTTTCTATTTTTTGTTCATGGAGATCATATCCCCATTCTCTGAAAATAATAGTGTCGGGTTATCCTTGGCTGGCATAGAATTTTGTCCTTTGTAGGTGCTTCCTTCAAACCACTTCCTAGGTGACCACGATTAGAACCCGCGGCGAAATCCTTCCTTATCACTTTTCTGTCTCAAAGACAACCAATTCGGCTTTTAGAACTCCTTCCCTCATCTCTCAATATGCATACGACCATGGCCATGAACCTGCGCTTAGCTGAAAAAGCACTTGTACAGAGCTTTGGGACATCGAAACTTTGGAACCTTCAACTAGGACCCGATCAACGGTCCTCGTCCTCATTTATGATCAACAATCGAGATCCATATCAGAACTTCACGTTTGAGATGTTTCAACTTTCAACCTCTACTTTCCTTCAGAGTACTCTGTACCCAAAACTCATAATCAGGTGCCACGCATCCTCTTCAAATCAACAGCTCTAGTCCACTTTGGGACTTCGGCCTTCGGAAGTCTCAAATTTTTCCACTTGCTTCCTTCCAGAACACTTTTACTCAGAGTTCATGATCTGTCGACGCATGTTCTCCTGCAGATCAATAGCTATGAATTGTTTTGGCTCTTCGGGCTTTGAAAGTTTCAAACTTCCCTCCTGCACTTTCTCCTAGATTGCTTTCACCCAAAGTCGACGATCTTTCGACATGTGTCCTATGGAATCAACGGCCGATATGTACTTTAGCCTTCGGGCCTTTGGGAGTTTTTGACCCAACATAACCTGTCACATCTTTCCCTTCTGGAGTGCTCAGTCTCCAGTCTACATGATCTGTCGCCACATGGTGAAATGATGGAAGTGAACATGTGGCCCAATCAGGTGGGTGACACATGTCACATTCTAATCAACTTTTCAATATTCCAAATGTTCAAATATTACTAACACATGGCACACATCCCATGTTTCCATGTCATCCCAGGAAATGTCCCCAAGCCACATCACTTTAGAATTTTGGGGTCCACATCACCTCCAAGTGACATCATCATGCCCCACCACTTTGACTCTTCGATCTTTGGGACTTCGAGAGTTTTCATACTTGCATACTTCCAATTCTCCCAAATTTTGAATTCCCGAAGAAGCCAATTTGTCACCATGTGTCCTCTTGGATCGAATGACCAGTATTCACTTTAGGTCTTCACCCGGATTCCACGGATCTGCATTGCATGTCCTCCTTAATCTGACGGTGGAGGCTTACTTCGGGTCTATGGGCTTCAGAAAACTCAAACCTCAACCCTTTTTTTTTTAAATGTTTCTATCCAAAGCTCACGATCTAATGACACGTGTCTCCCATGGATTGACGACTACGATTCCTTCAGGACTCTGGACTTTAGAAATCTCAGATTTCAAAACTTATCTGGCCCCACTAGATTTCATCCAAAGCTGTGCATCTAGTGAAACGTGGCTCACAGTAGATCGATGGCTTATATCCTTTTAGGTATTCTGGTTTCAAAAATCTCAAACTGCAACTTGTCCTGCTCGCCTTTTCCCATAGTGCTTTCACACGAAGCACACAATCGGTTGACGCATGTCCTCCTACAGATCGACGGTCCCCGGATACTTCTTCTCTTTAGAGGTTCATCACTCGAGTACTAACATGTCACATCATTGCATGCCTTTCAAATTGTGGGGGATTGCATCAATGGTTTGGAGTAACATGCTTTTCACACCACAATTCTCTTGATGTTGACACATAACCCCTTGGCGAAACCGTGGTTTGGATTGCAGGACCGCCTTGGGAAATTATCTCCTGTGCAACTTGGTTCCCTGCAATGCCTCCTATCCGTTGATCTCTCTTTCTCATGGGATATGATAGTTGTGGCCTTAACCCTTTCTTCCTTTACATCAGAAGACCCCTGTTTGCCTGTACTTTGATCCAATGATCCCGGATCTCTCTTGATCCTACAGTGGTGATCACTCCTGAATTCGAAGGGGATGATCATGATCCTTCAAACCCCTTACAATGGATCTCTAACATTCTATCTCTTGCATAGATTTTGTAATGCCATTCCTCCTAATATTTTCAAATTCATGGTCATAATTCGATCTCAACCCCGAGACTCTAACCAACAGAACTAGCCCATACCGGCCCGGTGTTTCAACCAGAAGCTTTGATACCAATCTGTAAAATCCCCAGCCACCCACAAGCTGGGAGATTCTACCTACAAGCCCATCCTTAGACTTCTTTCTCTTACCGATACCTTATTTAAATTTAAGGATGCATAAAAGAAAATACTTTAACAACTTGCACAACAATATCCAGCAAGCATGCATACTCTAAGATTCAATTAAATGATAAATAAATACACAATAGAATACATTCATACATAGATAATAATATCATGACAGAGAGAACTTATATTTATAAAAAGGTGACACCAATTGGCTGCAGACCAAGGACATTCCACCCAACCATAGACACCACTGCTCCAAATATCAACAACAGTGTCACCCCCGAGCCACGGTAATGAATCCACAAGGACAGTTCTAGAGTGTACTTGGGTTCCCAAACCAGTCATCTCTCAACCTCTCACAGGTTTCCCAACACCCACAACAATCCAAATACCCATCTCTCTTCTACCCATCCTATGCCACCTGAGACAATGGACCTCCACCCTTCTCTACCACACAGTCCCTCAAGAAATCCTTCTCCTTCCTTCCAAGGCCTCCAGCATAGCTGGTCCAGAATCTAAATTTTGGAACTCTTGGGACTCATAGTTTTGAGAAAAACAGAGTACATGCCAATGCATTTCAGACATGTAGGCCCCAGGTCACGGCTGGATCACACCAACGACCATTGTAACCAACTATCTTCTGGCTAATTATTCAACAGTTTGGTTCCCTTTCCCGAGACAAGACGCAGATGAGGACAGATCAATGGATGAGTCAGGGGGTGCATGGGAGTGCGTGAGGGGAAAATGAGTGAAGGTACAGGAAATCATTGGACAATCCATCAGTCGAACCCCCTGTTGGGCCCGAGATATGATCTATTTTATGACGTTAATTAGATACTTTTTCCGAATGTATATATGCGTTTTCATGTTTTGAAGAAGTTTTTGAAGGGATTTTGTGCCAAAACGCTATGATCCACTCCAGGTATGCATAATTCATGTTCTATGATGATATTGAGTATAATCCAGCATGATTTTATGTTTCCAGGAATCTAATTCGCATTTTTTGGTGTCACAAGGCAAAATCGCAGCTTGTTTTTGCTTTCGGCACTCAGTCCAGTACTCCATCCGACACTTAGTCCGGTACTCCATCTGGCACTCTGTCTTGCATAAAAACAATGGGTGATTTGGCGGTTATGGTATTGAAGGCTAGTGATGGGAGAATCAGAGACATGGGTTTTGCTCATGTTCATGCCCTCCAGCTACTGAACTCTTGACAACTCGATTTGGGATGTTATCTTGGGTGATTATTGGCTTGCTTCATTTTGGTAGTTAAAGCATCATTAAATGTAATTTACTATTTTTAGAAGAGGTTCGACCCTCCAGTGGTCGACCTCTCAGTTTGTAAAGCTTATAAATACCACCTCAGTGGTCAGACAATAGTTAGGAAGTTGTGTGTTAGAGCAAAGACAATTTTAGCTCTGTTTTCCATTTTCATTTTGCCAGACTGTGTAAAACCTATGTTTTTAAGTTTTAATGGTGAAATCACTTTGTTGAAGTTCGTGGTGTGCATTTGAAGAGTGACCACGACTTGTTGGGGGGCCCACCAATAGTCTGGGTAACTATTCTATGAGTTTGTTTGTGGTTTGAGTAGCATAGATGTATTTTTATCTTATTTTCTGTATATGAATTGTTATTTTACTTCTTTTTTATATAATTTGTTGTTTATGATTTAATTGTTTTAATTTAGTTTTGTAGGTTGATATGAAGGATCTTGTTAATATGCAATGACTTTGTAGATAGTAGAAGCAAGCTTGCAAGCTTAGGCACTAACCCCCCGTGTGATTAGATGATGGAATAGGCTTTATTTATGTTGAAATAGAGTTTAAAATCAAGTTTAAAATAGAGTTTAAAAAAGAGTTTTAGAATAGAATTTTAATTCATGCTTTCTTTAACAAGGCTTTGGTGGATGGATAGTGATAGCTTTAGTTTTTATCTGTAGATTGCTTATTCAAATGTTATTTAGTTTTTTATTAACTATTTTTTAATTAATTTTCTCATTTGTTTACATGCCATATGCTAGAATAATGTTTAATTTTCGTTTATGAATACTTGCTCTTTTTACAATTTGAATTGTCAAATAGAACTAGTTTAGTTTACTTCATGCAGTTTCTTTCTTAGATTTAGGTTGCAATTTCAATTTGTAATTAATGATTGAATTTATTTATGAATTTTCTTACGTAGTATAGAGTGCAATTGAATTTCATAATCTCTTTATAACTGTTGATGATTAATGCATGATTACATAATCACATGGATATGTAGGATAATTGATGTTGTTTCTATAATGGCTAAGTTCTCACTGGATTTCCTGATTCACACTTTTCACTTTGCTATTGAAGTCAATATCGAGCTTATCCCTCTTGAATTAACTTTCATTATTAAGTGCCATTGTGATATTATAAGACACCGGAGACATTCACACAACCATCAACACTATATTTGAGTTTTCATAGACTAGCATATAGTTTTCTTGCTTTTCTTGCTTTCATAGCTTAGGAGATAGTTTCCTTGCTTTTGTAGGATAGATAGTCTTTTACTTTGGTAGATTAAATGATATTTTTCTTATCATAGAGATTAGTTGTTAATTTCTTTTATTATCATAATGCTTTCAATTTAGTAGATTTCCTTTTGTAAATTAGAAATAGTTTTGAAGCTTGATTTAAGAATAGAGTTCACTTGCCTATTAGCTTAGTTAGTTGCTTATTGATTAATCTTAATTAGTTTACTTGCTGTAGAAGTTATCCTAGGTTAGTTAGTTGTTTACTTGCTTTAATAGGTTAGTTTCTTACTTGTCTATTATTGCTTTGATAGTGTAGTTGCTTGTTTATTTACTTGCTTTCACAAGATAGTTTCTTACTGAATTTAAGTAGGTTAATTACAAGTAGTTTGTTGTTGCTATTTGCTTATTAGATGAATAGTTTTCTTTTTCTTATTGTTATGAATGAACTATTTTTCTTTAAGTAGGGTTGTCATTTTCTTTCCTAGAACTATTCATCGATCCTTCGTTCAAAGGTTACTTAGGGCACATAGTTTGAGTTGTTTAGTAGAGTTTGATCATTAGTAGTCCTTGCTTGAGTAGGTTAGCCCTTAGATAGCCCCTTACTTAGTTAGACTATACTACTACCAATCCTTCTACCTTGGCATATATTTTTCTACAAATCTAAGTTTACTTACCTCGAGTTGACAATTTAATTGAGGGTTTTTAGTGTGTTTTTAGTGCATATAGAACACCCACCATTTTTGGCGTTGTTGTCGGGGAGTTGTCTCAAGGTAGGAAATATTTAGGAAATAGATCATTCTTATACCTTAGCATTATATTGGTGGTGAGGGAACTTTAAGACGAGAGGTAATAACCTGCGCATCTGCTATTGCAGGCTCCTCCAAACCCCTTGGTAGTTTTTCTTCTTTTTTTTGTTTACTTTCATGAATAGACCTAGAGACCCAAAAGGTGGATACATTAAATCTAAATCAGACCTTTCAACTAAAGTTTCTTCCAATATTTTTGGGGGAAGGAACGTTCCACTCATAATATCCACAGACCGATACCAAAAAACAAGAGCTAACTCAACTCAAAGAGACTAACACATGGAGCACTATAGAATAAGAAATTGAATCATCAGTCATATTGGGACAGGAGGCAAGACCACTCGAGCCTTCCGTAGAGCCAAACAATAAAACCTTTTCTTTTACACCACCACCAGGAGATCCTAACTTTGAGGACACCATAGACCCTGAGCAGGTGAATATTTTGTTTGGTAGTTCAACCAACGTAATTATCTCTCAAATTGACATAGAAAATTTGGCACCAATAATCTCACTCGGCTCGAGTAGAGTCACAGACATCTAATCAGTAGGAAGACCTTTCCATCAAAGGGAAACCTTGTTCTCTTCAAAGATAAAACCACCTAGGTACTCTCTTTTTGGAAACCAAACCAATATGGATGATCAGGAGGACCATAACAATGTAAGACATGGGGAGGAAGAAGAAACTAGAAACCAAACCGAAACTACCTTCGGGTTTCCAATTTTGGACACCACCCCAAATGTCAACATGAAGAATATTCCCCTCTTTTCACTGCCTACCTTTTATTGTAAAAACAGTGAATATCCAGACACCTTCCTATTTGAATTTGACATCTTCTGTAGGAGATAAAACTATGTACAAGATGCCCAGAAACTAAAACTCTTTCCTACCACCCTCAAAGACTCTGCACTAAGATGGTTCATGGGGTTGGGAGGATCCAGTATTAGGTCTTGGGAAGACATGAAAGATAGCTTTCTTTAAAAGTACCAATACTACTCCAATACCAAGGAGTCTCGTAATGACATCTTTAAAATCCAATAGTTAGAAAACGAGACCCTTGAATATTATATGGAACGATTTGGTTATATCTCCCCGAAGTCAAAATGCCATGACCTCCTAGAGGATGCAGTTAGGGCTCTTTTCCTTAAGGGAATTTCAGAAGAATATCTAGAGATGCTTAACCTGATGGAATCAGATGACATCTCCCACAAACCATTTGCCAAAATATGTAAAATGTGTAAAAATTACTCAAGGAGTAGAGCCAAAATAGGAAAGAATGTATGGGGCCCTTATAATAGAATCTTAAAACCAGTTAGTTGAGGTGGTATCACGAGAGCAGAGATAGGGAACCTTTTAGAGAACTTCAATATTTTCCACATTTGTGGATTTTCCACAATATTTTCCCCAATTTGAGTACATGTTTGGGGAAGAATTTCAGGAACAATTGGACCCATCCATTTTGTTTTCAACATATTTCATCTTTGAGATAGATGAGTCTGCCATGTCTTATACTATGCCCTACGATATTAGTCCAACGAAATTTTTACATATAAACTCTGGGCTAGATGAAGACCAACATAAATAATTAGTAAGTATCCTTAAAGAACAATTAGGAGCATTCGTCTGGGAATACACTGAAATGAAGTGTATACACCCTGACACATGTATCCATCACATATACACCCCAGAGGAAGTAACACTTGTTAGCAAACCCCATAGAAGGATGAACCCAACACTCAAAGATATAGTAAAGGAGGAGATCCAAAAGTTGTTAAATGTCGGATTTATTTATCCCATCTCCGATAGTAAGTGGGTATCCCCGCTTGTAGTAGTTCCAAAGAAAGTGACCGGGAAATGGAGAATTTGTGTTGATTTCTAAGAACCCAACAAAGCCACTCTGAAAGAATACATTCCTCTTCCTTTCATTGAACAAGTTCTGGATACCTTGTCTAGAAAGAAGTATTTTTCCTTTTTAGATGGGTACAGTGGGTAAAATCAGATTCTTATAGCACCTGAGGACCAGGACAAGACTTCCTTTACTTTTCCTTGGGGCACCTATGCATATAGGTTCTTACCATTTGGATTGTGTAATGCTCTTACCACATTTCAATGAGCAGTACTAGGGATATTTGTCGATCTTATCCATGATTGTGTGGAGGTCTACATGGATGACTTCACAATTTATGGAAACACTTACCAGGAAGCCTTAGACAACTTAGAAAAGGTCCTTATCAGATGCTAAGAAATGAACCTATCTCTAAGTCATAAAAAATGTAAAATGTTGTTAATTGAAGGAGTGGTTCTAGGACATCATGTTTCATCTGAAGGGATAAAATTCAATCCTACAAATATTGTGTTCATCGTCATACTTCCATCCCCCAAGACTCAGAAATAGGTGAGAAACTTTCTTGAACATGCCAGATACTACCGACAGTTTATTGAAAATTTTACAAAGATTGTTGCACCCATGTTTGGATTACTAATAAAAGATGTTGATTTTGTTTGGACTGAGTAGTGCAAACTACCTTTGAAACCCTAAAAGCTAAGCTGTCTATGGCACCAGTTCTTAGAGGGCCCAATTGGACTCTCCCATTTCACATATCTATTGATGCTTCTGACACCACAATAGGAGGAGTATTAGGGAAAAAAGAGGACCAACAGTCCTATGCCATTTATTTTGTGAGAAAGAACTTGTCCCCTGCTAAGTTAAACTACACAATTATCGAGAAGGAATTCTTGGCAGTTTTTCATGCTATTAACAATTTTCGTCATTACATTACAGGTACGAAGTATTTGTACATACAGATCATTCCACCATTAGATTTCTCATGAATAAACCCATAACTAATGGCTGAGTGACTAGGTGGATCCTGTTATTGCAAGAATTTAATATCATTGTGCTTGACCAACCTGGAAAGGATAATGTGGTAACTGATTTTCTTTCCTGAATAAGAAATGAGGATGATGATATCCCTATAGATGATAGTTTCCCAGATGAACACCTTTTTTCCCTCTATGTCAATACCCCATGGTTTGCGGATATGGAAAATTATCTGGATACTAGGAAGTTACTGTCTCATTTGTCACCTCATGAAAAGTGGAAAATTATTACACAGAGTGCTAATTACTCTTGGGTTGGCCATGACCTTTTTTGCACGTGCCCTGATTTGATTATTTGCAGATGTGTCCGAGAAGATGAGGTACCAGAAATACTAGGAAGTTGTCATGATGGACCATGTGGTGGTCATTTTTCTGACAAACGCACAACATATAAGGTGTTACATTCATGTTATTATTGGCCTAGAATTTTCAAAGATACTGCCAAGTATGTGAGAAGTTGTGATAGTTTCCAAAGAATAGGAAGACCTACGTCAGCTAACAAAATTCTCTTGCATGCCCAAGTTATGATAGAACCCTTCAAAAAATGGGCCCTTGACTTTGTAGGACCAATTTCACCCATGTCCCATAAAAAGAACTATATTTTGGTTTGTACAGACTATGTCGCCAAGTGGGTAGAGGAAAAATCCCTATTCAAGGCTACAAAAAATTTTGTTATCGAATTCATCCATGAAGACATATTTACCTTCTTTGGTGTCCCTCATGAAATTTTTACAGACCAAGGCACTCAATTCACTTCTAAGCTAATGAGAGAGCTAACAGAGAAATATGGGATTAAACACTGTAAATCTTCTCCATACCACCAACAAGCTAATGGTCAGGTAGAATCTATAAAAAAATTCCTCTAAGCTATCTTGACCAAGATTGTTCAATTACATCATCAGGATTGGGCTGATAGGCTTCCAGAGGCTTTGTGGGCATATCGGACCACCTGGAGAAATACCATTGGGAATACCCCTTATGAGCTAGTGTACGGGAAACAAGTACTTCTACCAATAGAATTCCAAGTAAGGACCTTTTGTATTGCCGTGGAATTGGGATTAAACTTAGATGAGGCTCATAAGCAACTATCCCTACAATTGAATGAGTTGGATGAGATCAAGAAAGATGCCATCCAATGAACAATATTAGTCCAAAACCAGAGGAGCAAGTGGCATGAAAAGTTTATTAAGAAGAAACACTTCCAACCTAGTGATTGGGCTTTGTTGTTTGACTCTTGATTCAAAATCTTCAAAGTCAAACTCACAACCCGATGGTTGGGCCCTTACGATGTAGACACTATATATGACAATGGAGCTATTAAAATCAAAACAATTGACGATAGACAAGTCTCCTTTGTAGTAAATGGACACCGACTCAAATTTTATCATAAGCCCATTTCCAAAGAGGATTTTCTACAGGTCATGTCAAATGACAAGGCATTGGCCTTAGTAGATGGGGAAGTTCCCCCTTGTTCTTGAAAAGTTTTTTGAATTTTGTACTGTACATATGTAAATAGTTTTCGAACTTTGTTAATAAATCAATTCTAGAAATTTTTGTAAGCATTTATTTCACCAAGAGTAGACAGTTTCAAGGAAATATAAAAGAAGGATTTTTCTTAAAAACATTGTTACACTTGAATTTTGTTGTCTGATAAGCATCAATTGAATATTGACTTACTGTAATTAGCCATATTTTTGCAAAAATTTTCATTTTCTTAAGGCATTCCAAAGCAGTTGCTCTTGAAACTCTTCACCACTATATAAGGAAGTGATACCATAACCATCAAGCTTAGAGGTCTATCGTACAATTTTTTTCCAAGAAACCTGAGTAAGTGAGTAAAGTGTCTTTATTAAAGAGTAACAAGGAGGTATAATTAGCGTTTAGTCATGGAAACATCACAATAAATACAAAAGAAGAAAGTGAGTTGAGCCTAGAGATACCTTTCTATTCTTTCTCAATGGTACCATCCACTACACACTAAATATCTTGATTATATCATATCTTTAGATAGGCCATGTCCTCTTAAGCACCCCTTACATCGAAACAATCACTAAGTAATATAATGGAAAGTCATCCTCTAACATAAATACCATCCCAATTGAAAAAAGAAAGAAAAAGTTGTTTTCAGAGTTGTCCCCCCATCTTCTTGCATAAAGCAATCTTATACTAAAATATTAAAAGATGGAGGGCCAGTCTCTGAGGGTGTAAGAGGCTAACCTGCCGAGATACTAAATAGGTCTATTGGCAGTGGGTACTGGCCTATGGTATGACTAGGTAAACCCGTCAGAGTACTGAATAGGCTTGCTGGCAACAGGGCATTCTACCTAGCAAGGATGGTAATCTGACAAAACATAAATAATAAATTTAAACTTGTTCTGATGTATGGCATTACTTGCAGACAAATATGACATGAAGTATGTATGGTTAAGCTAAGGTTAATGAACTCCATAAAATTTCCATTGGGAACTAACTCTAAGACTATCTTGAAACTCTCTTGCCTACCTCTTCTTATCTATATATAGGATCTCTTATCCTATAGGTGGGTCCATCTTCTAACCATCTCGTCGGACCAATCTATGAAATTTATATTTACACTTGACATACTATAAATCTTCGGCTATTGGGGGAACTGAATGGTTTCCTATACTTTTGATTGTGAGGTGTCACAATACTTAGGTGTGGGGGAGGGTTTCATGAGTTGACAAATGATCATTGCCTAGAGAAATAAATATTTGTAAGAATTTTTGTCTTATTTTCATGATACATATTCTTACATCAACAATCATTTTATTTTTGAAGTGATAAACTCCTATGTGCTATAAATTGTTGAACATATACTTAACAGACCACTTTATCAGTTTATTTTTTATTACAAGATGCACATTGTAGGTATTACATTACATGTCCTATGCTTTCTATAAGTTTTTCATTATAGGTTTGACATTATATGTCCTATGCAAGAGGATTAAGTGAGCATGGTGGCAAAATCAACAACAAGGGAGCATTCTGCCTCTTCACTTAACCACTGTGATTGTCAAAAAAACATTTCAATCTTGCAGGCTATCTATTACAGGAGATAAAAATGTATTTAACATAGAGGTGTGTATGAAGTGCCGTATGAGGTGTCATATGAAGTTATCTATTAGGTTCCAAATAAAGTGCCATATGAATTTACACATCAGTAACTGTCCACAATTCCAAGTAACTAGGAATCAATGACATTTAATTGAATTGGTTGTAGGAAATTTAGAGTGAGGATGCAAACTTTAGACATGTTCATGATCAAATGTACAAGTCAAAATACTTGGACATTGATCTAACTGCGCATCATTAAGCTTGCCCCCAAAAAATGTTCCTTTGAATTCAAAAATTCCCACACATGGCAACTCGTGCAGGCATGTGTGCAACCAACTCCACCCTAGACGCATTCAAAAATGGGTTGGGGTTACCTATTATCCCAATTCACCTATGTCATTCACATTGCCACTATCTTAGAGAACGCACTTAGCCTCTGTCATTCCTTCCCCTCTTCAATCACGCTCATCCCTTTCTCAACTCGTTCCATTCCTTGGCCCAATCGCACCCTCTCTTGGTGAATTTCACCTCTGTTTATTTCTTCACACAATGCCCAAGAGGTATGAACCCTCTTCCTATGCAAATATTTTCACCATTCCTGAGTTTTCACAGTGCAGAGAGGTGTTTTTGCATGCAGGCTAGGGGACATTCTTATCCCACTTGCAGGGCCATGATGATGGAATATTCATGCAATTTTCTCTCAGTTTTGATGGGAAGACAGCATGCATGGGGTCTCTTATCTTTAGGGTCTTAGAAGAGTCCATTGTTGCAGCCACAAAGCTTCCAAGAATGGGAGATAGATGGTTCAAAAACCACCAGCTGTTGCGCTCAAGTTATAACGGGGTTTTTAAGCCTGAATTCCAGAACATCTCAGGAGAAAAAGGATATTCCAGGGAATGGATAAAAGAGGAATTCATCAACCCACCTAGTCACTCGGCCATTAGTTATGGGTTTATTCATAGGTAGATATTCCACTTTCAAAGCCTGTCATTTCAGATTGCTAGCTCATTTTCAATTCAACAAACCTTTGAATTTTCCCTTCTATTTTCTAAAGAGCTTGGAGAAGATGTCCTCTCGATTGAGGAAGAACATAACTAACCCCCACAACAACCTCTTTCACCATGGCTTAATCAAACTCCTTGTTCTAGCCGAATTAGAGAAACAGAGGCAAACTTGGGATGCATTCATCTATCAATTTGCAAACCCTCACTTGACAATTAAGACTAGAAAAAAGCCACTTGGACTAAGGACTATCTCTCCATCCAAGCCCCTCTCTCCAAAGACTCCAAACCCCCCTGCACAAACCATTTATTTACCGTAACAATACAAGAAGCTTGTTGAAACCCCTGCATCCTCATCGGGTAAAAAGACCAAGAGTAAATATCAAAAGAAGCCTATTGATAACCTTTAGATGCCTTCAATATCTCTTGATCCCACACCTAAAAAGATCCAAGAAGTGATTCAACAATATTTTCCTATAGTTCCCATAAATAGGAGAGGATCCAATCGATTTGACAAAGGGCCCTTTCAAAAGAGTACCCAGAGCACAAGAGAAAAACATTATGAAAAACCCATGCCTGCTTTGGACCCTATCCAAGTGTCCTCCGATCTTGAGAGCCCTCACAAGAGACTTAGGGAAGTTTCTGCGAATGGATTAGATTCACAAACAAAGACAAAATTAGAACCTACCTCTCCTTATCAACCCCTTACTTCACCCATGCCTATCCTAGATCCTAAGAATGATAGATTGTCCACATATTTCAAAGGATCTAAGCCTTCCTCTGAACTAAATGATTATGCCCCAGACATTGAGAAGCTACAAAAAGATAATTCTCAGCTGCTCCAACAATTGGAAGAAAGGAAGACAATAGACACACACCTTCATCATGATAATGTAGTCCTCCAAGCAAAGGTAAACTCCCTTCAATGGTTGGTTGATGAGATGACCAAATCTAACCACAGCCTTAGAGCACAACTAACGCAACACAAGAGGCATAAGGCAAAGTCTTCACATCAAGAAGGAGAAGCTTCTAAAGCTGATCCTCCTTAGCAAGCTTAGTCATGAGGGGTAATTTCTTTTTGTTTGTAGTGGGACCTGCAAAATCATAAGTGTGGGGGTAATGTTGAGCACGAGATATGATCGATTTTATGACGTTAATTAGATACTTTTGTCGAAAGTATATATGCATTTTCATGTTTTGAAGAAGTTTTTGAAGGGATTTTGTGCCAAAACGCTATGATCCACACCAGGTTTGAATAATTCGTTTTTTATGATGATCTTGAGTATAATTCAGTATGATTTTATGTTTCCAGGAATCTAATTTGCATTTTTTGGTGTCACAGGGAAAAATCGCAGCTTGTTTTTGCTTTCGGCAATCAGTCTGGTACTCCATCCGACACTCAATCTGGTACTTCATCTGGCACTCCATCCTGCAGAAAAACGATGGGAAATTTGGTGGTTATGGTATTGGCGGCCAGTGATGGGAGATTTAGAGACCTACGTTTTGCTCGTGTTCATGCCTTCCAGCTACTGAAATCTTGACAACTCGGTTTGGGTTATTATGTTGGGCGATTATTGGTTCGCTTCATTTCGGCAGTTAGGGCATCATTAAATGTAATTTACTATTTTTAGAAAAGGTTCGACCCTCCAGTGGTCGAAATCTCAGTTTGTAAATATTATAAATACCACCTCAGTGGTCAGAAAATAGTTAGGAAGTCGTGTGCTAGAGACAAAGACAATTTTAGCTTTGTTTTTCCATTTTCGTTTTGTCGGACTGTGTAAAACCTGTGTTTTTAAGTTTTAATCGTGAAATCACTTTGTTGAAGTTTGTGGTGTGCATTTGAAGAGTGACCATGACTTGATGGGGGGACCACCAGTAGTATGTGTAACTATTCTATGAGTTTGCTTGTGGTTTGAGTAGCATAGATGTCTTTTTATCTTATTTTTTGTATATGAATTGTTATTTTACTTCTTTGTTATATGATTTGATGTTTATGATTTAATTGTTTTAATTTAGTTTTATATGTTGATATGAAGGATCTTGTTAATATGAAATGACTTTGTAGATAGTAGAAGCAAGCTTCCAAGCTTAGGAACTAACCCCTATGTGATTATATGATAGATTAGGCTTTCTTTATGTTGAAATAGAGTTTAAAATCAAGTTTAAAATAGAGTTTAAAACTGAGTTTTAGAACAGAATTTTAGTTCATGCTTTCTTTAACAAGGCTTCGGTGGATGGATAGTGATAGATTTAGTTTTTATCTATAGATTGCTTATTCAATTGTTATTTAGTTTTTTCTTAACTAGTTGTTAATTAATTTTCTCATTTGTTTACTTGCCATATGCTAGAATAATGCTTAATTTATGTTTATGAATACTTGCTCTTTTTACAAATTGAATTGTCAAATAGAACTAGTTTAGTTTACTTCATGCAGTTTCTTTCTTAGATTTAGGTTTCAATTTCAATTTGTAGTTAATGATTGAATTTAGTTATGAGTTTGCTTATGTAGTATAGAGTGCAATTGAATTTCATAATCTCTTTATAATTGTTGATGATTAATGCATGATTACATAATCACATGGATATGCAGGATAATTAATGTTGTTTCTATAAAGGCTAAGCTCTCACTGGATTGCCTGATTCACACTTTTCACTTTTCTATTGAAGTCAATATCGAGCTTATCCCTCTTGAATTAACTTTCATTATTAAGTGCCATCGTGATATTATAAGACACCGGAGACATTCACACAACCATCAACACTATATTTGAGTTTTCATAGACTAGAAGATAGTTTTCTTGCTTTCATAGCTTAGGAGATAGTTTCCTTGCTTTTGTAGGATAGATAGTCTTTTACTTTGGTAGATTAAAGGATAGTTTTTGTATCATAGAGATTAGTTGTTAATTTATTTTATTATCATAATGCTTTCAATTTAGTAGATTTCCTTTTGTAAATTAGAAATAGTTTTGAATCTTGATTTAAGAATAGAGTTCACTTCCCTATTAGCTTAGTTAGTTTCTTATTGAGTAATATTAATTAGTTTACTTGTTGTAGAAGTTATCTTAGGTTAGTTATTTTTGTACTTGCTTTAATAGGTTAGTTTCTTACTTGTCTATTATTGCTTTGATAGTGTAGTTGCTTGTTTATTTACTTTCTTTCACATGATAGTTGCTTATTGAATTTAAGTAGGTTAATTACAAGTAGTTTGTTGTTTCTATTTTCTTATTAGATGAACTAGTTTTCTTTAAGTAGGGTTTTCATTTTCTTTCCTAGAACTATCCATCGATCCTTCATTCAAAGGTTACTTAGGGTACATAGTTTGAGTTGTTTAGTAGAGTTTGATCATTAGTAGTCCTTGCTTGAGTAGATTGGCCCTTAGATAGCCACTTCCTTAGTTAGACTATACTACTACCAATCCTTCTACCTTGGCATATATTTTGCTACAACTCTAAGTTTACTTACCCCATCTTGACAATTTAATTGAGGGTTTTTAGTGTGTTTTTAGTGCATATAGAACACCCACCACCACCCCATCAGACTAGAGGCGGGTTTAAGTAACTTCGTGGGGAATCAAGAACCTCCTAGCCTTCCCCAAGAAGCTCACATAATCGATCCCCTCCCTTAGACAAAAGGTTTAATTTAAAAAAAAGAATCAACACTCAGCCCCTCAAGCCCCCTCTTTTGCAGAATCATAGCCCCCTATAACTCTAGTCCTTGTCTGTCTAGCATCCAACAGTGTGTTTATTATTAGTAATGATAAAAACATTACATGTATTGGGAACACTGGCCTCTTAATAATTGTTTGGGCACTCTGGCCTCTCAACATTGTAACAATACATTATTTAAAATGGGGGTTCAAAACCTGGGGTGTTACACTTTTCTAAAAGATTCAACAAAATGTACAATAGGATCCCTGCTGAGATAAATCCTACAGAAACCTCTGCCAAAATCACCTATGTGAGTGCCTTCGACCCTGAGTTTTTACTTTTACTAAGAGAAATAATATCTTCCTCCTTAGCTCATATGAAAGATGCAGCCTTGGAGGTAGAATCTAACATAGTAGCATCTGACAAACTTAGGGGAAAATATGATAGGGACAAAAGAAAAAATAGAGCTAAAGACTCAACCTCAAATTCCTCTATTGTCCATCCTTAAGTTGATGAGATTACCAAATTAGTAAAATCTCTTTCTGCTCATATGGAGAAGATAAAACTTGAAGGGAAACATACCTATAGAAACACTCAAAATGCTAATAATAGAGATAACTTCATAAGACCCAATAACACTCCTCAGATCCTTCCAAGATATCCTAGAAACATATATAGGGATGATCAAAAGGTCCAAACTCCTTTACAAAACAACCTTGTGGCTGATGAAGAAGGAGAGGATGAAGAAACTGATCCTGAGATTCATTGCCTAGGTGACACCTCTTCATTCCCCCAGTTGACCCAAGTTGCATATGAAGAATGCTTGTTGGATAATCAAATAAATTAATTGAGTAAGGCAGAGAAGGAAAAAGAAAATCCTAGTAGATATAACCTCAGGTCCAAAAAGAAAGAAGGGAAGTCCGACATTTTTGATCATCCTACCAGAGCATAGAAGCCTTCTAAAGATGTAGCAGACAACACTAGAGAAAAATATGCACAAAGCCCTCAAGGTTTGGTCAAGAACTCCACCCTAGAAGTCAAGGAGGTTCTGAAATCTCCATCTTCCTTCAGCTTTGAAAGTGAGATCCAAAAAATCAAGATCCTTGTACCTTTTTTGGAGTTGATAAAAAATACATAATTTAAAAAATATCTTTCCAAAATGTTGCAGCCTGAACCTTCCTCAAATGCCACTGATTCAGTAAATATTCAAGATGAAAATCCAGCATCCATCTTAGGTCTCGTGATAGAATATAGAGATGATTCATCCCCTCCCTTCTATACATCAATGAACATACATGATAAGGTGTTGCATAATTGCTTAATGGACTCAGGGGCATATCATAATATCATGCCCAAAACTGTCATGGATGAACTTGGATTAGAAATCACAAAGACTTACCATGACTTATATTCTTTTGACTCTAGGAAAGTGAAGTGTCTTGGGGTCATTAAAGATCTGGTTGTGACCTTGTTTTAGTTTCCCATGAAAAGTGTGGTCATGGATATTGTGGTGGCTGATGTTTCCCCCAAGTTTGGCATGCTCTTGTCAAGGTATTGAATAAAAGGACTTGGGGGAAATTTGCAGATGGACCTCACATATGTTACCATTTCTATGTTTGGGGGGGAGCATAGAAGACTTTATAGGGAAGCTCAGTTGACCTACATTATTAGTGACGAAGAAAACCCCACCAACCATCCTATTTTTGCAATTGATACAGATTTGGGACCCAATATATTGTAGCTCACTGATGCTCTTGAACCTCTTCTTGAAATCAGAAAACAGTCCATTACGTTTTGTGAAGATTCTCTTCCAATCACCTCTTCTTTAAAAATTCTCTTTAATGGATCCTCTTCTAAGGAAGGTGTTGGTGCTGGAGTGGTCTTTGTTTCACCTACTCAAGATATTACATCTTTGTCCTACAAGTTAGAATTTGAAGCTACCAATAATGTGCCAAAGTATGAAGCTCTTGTTTTGGGTTTGAGGGCTGCAAAAGACATGGGGATTGAAGAGATATCATTGTTTGGGGATGCTAAATTAGTTGTCCATCAGATCAAAAATATTTATCAAGCTAAGCACCCGAGGCTAAGGACTTATATAAATGAAGTGTGGGACCTAGTTGACAATTTTTTCTTAGCTTTCAACATTTCATTTATTCCAAGAGAAGAGATTGCCATGGATGATTCTTTGGTTGTTTCAGCAAGTAATTTCATAGTCCCTTTGTCACCTAAACTCAAGTATGAGGTAGAAGTGAAATATAGACCCTCTATACTTGACAATGTCAAGAATTGGAAAGTGTTTGAGGATGATCTTGAGATCAAAAGATTCCTTGAAATTGTTGATGAGTTTTTTGCATTACATATTGATCAAGATCATGATTCTGAAAGTAATCTTCATGTTGATGTTTTTCTCAACAAAATTGATAATTAGCATATTGTTCAGTTGCCTAGCAATCATATTCCAAAGGGATTAGTTCCTTTGGAAAGACTTTTTGATAGGAATGATGTGGCAGTGAAGGGTAAAGGTGTAACTGGAGATGCTGATGTAACTGAGTGCAATATTGGTACAGAGAAGGATCCAAAATTTGTCAAGTTGTCAAGTAGCTTGTCAAGGGAACAAAGGGATGAGTATGATGAGTTGTTAAAGGATTTTTTTGATGTGTTCTCCTGGACGTATGAAGATATCAGAACATACGACACAGGTATCATTGAACATAAGATTCCATTTAAGGAGGAGACCAAGCCATTTAGGTAGAAATTGAGACAAATAAATCCTATGTTGCTACCTATTATGGAGAAAGAGGTAAAAAATATTTTGGATGCCAAGATTATCATTCCTTTGAGGTATTCTGAATGGGTGGCCAACTTGGTCCCAATGAGAAACAAGAATGGAGAAATCATACTTTCTGTCGATTTCTGGAACCTGGACATAAGCTCTGAGAAGGATAATTACCCCTTGCCAAAGATGGAGCACATATTACATAGGGTGACAGGTGTAGCTAGGATGTCTATGATTGATGGATTTTCTGGCTACAACCAAATCTTTGTCTTACATGAAGATAGAGAGAACACAACCTTCATTATTCCTTGGGGTACATTCATGTACACTAAGATGCCCTTCGGATTGATGAACGCAGGGGCGACATTTCAGCTATCCATGGATATAGCCTTTATTAGAGAGAAGGAAAAATTTGTATTAATCTATTTGGATGACATAGCAATGCTCTCACAATCTAATAAAGAACATTATGATCATTTGAAAAAATCCTTCTTGAAATGTAGAAAATTTGGTCTCTCTTTAAATTCCAAAAAGTCATTGTTTGCCATGGAGGGAAAATTATTGGGGCACATAGTATCATCTTAGGGGGTAAGGATTGATTCAAGTAGGGTAGAGGCTATCCAAACCTTGCCACTCCCTATATCCAAGAAAAAAGTTCAGTCTTTCTTGGGGAAAATTAATTTTTTGAGGAGGCTTGTTTCTAATTTTGTTG
Organism: Picea engelmannii; assembly: GCA_009831015.1. Lineage (NCBI taxonomy): Eukaryota > Viridiplantae > Streptophyta > Pinopsida > Pinales > Pinaceae > Picea > Picea engelmannii. Next base: position 2,220,249 of record ML780190.1, on the reverse strand, counting down.
AATTGGTAAAGTATATTACAACCATGTTGAGGAAAGGGAATCAAATCAAATGGACTGCTGAATCACGTGGTTCTTTTAATAAAATAAAGAATTCCTTAACTGAAGAACTTGTGCTCACCAGTCCTGACTACTCCAATGATTTTTCGATTTTTTCCTTCGCTTCAGTTGACACAGTATCAACTATTTTATTGTAGAAGAATGTTGAAGGGTTAGAGAAGCCCATTGCCTTTTTCAGTAAGGCATTGAGAGATGCTGAAATAAAATATGACATCATGGAAAATTAGGCCTATGCTTTGGTTAAATCCCTCAAGGCTTTTAGGGTCTATGTTATGCATTCAAGAGTCATTGCATATGTTCCTTTAGCTTCTTTGAAGGAGATTCTCATTAATCCTTACATAAACGGAAGAAGGAGAAAGTGGATTGCCAAAATCCTTAAATTTGATCTTGAAATAAATCCCACCAAATTGGTTAAAGGCCAAGGTTTAGCTAGGTTGATGGGTGAATCTAATTGCAAATCTTTGGGGGTTAATTTCATCAACACTTGCTTAGAAAATCAACAAGTTGAGTTGTCTGATAAAGGTTCTCAAGTCATCCCTCCATTGGTAGAATCTACGTGGTACAAGGACATTATATTTTTTCTACAAGAGTTGTGGCCTCCTGATGGTATGGACAAAAACAAGGTAAGGGATTTAAAGATTAAATCAATTAGATGTTTTCTTATTGTTCAAGTCTTGTATTGGAAAGACCCTCTGGGAGTTCTTTTGAGATGTTTAGACCCACATGAGGCCCAAAAGATTATGTTTAATTTTCATGCCAATCCATGTTGGGGACATCACTTTTGGAGAACTAAAGCCTATAAAATTCTTAGGGTTGGGTATTTCTGGCCTAGTCTATTCACCAATGTTTGTGCAAAGATAAGGGCTTGTGTTAAGTATAAAAATTTCTCTGGATAGCAACAACTCAAGTCTTTTCCATTGAAGCATGTGGTAGCTTCAGGACCCTTTCAACAGTGGGGCCTAGATTTTATTGGGGAAATCCATCCTGCTTCAAGTGGTCCGCATAGGTGGATCTTCACTACCATGGATTACTTTACCAAGTGGATAGAAGCCATCCCCACAAGGAATGCTTCCCACAAGGTAATCATTGGTTTTTTTTAGGATATCCTGGCAAGATTTGGTTGTTCAAATAGAATTGTCACTGATAATGTTGCATATTTCAAGGATGAACGATTAATCTGGTTCTATGAATAGTTTGGAATCGCATTGATTCACTCTACTCCCTACTACCCCCAAGGGAATGGATTAGCAGATTCCTCTAACAAGAGCCTTATAAATATCATCAAAATATTGTTAGAGAACAATAAGAAAGAATGGGATTCAAAGCTCAAATTTGCTTTGTGGGCTGATAGAGTGACAACAAGGAGGTCTCTTGGTGTCTCTCCTTTTTAGCTTGTGTATGGAGTTGAGGCCATCTTTCCTTTCCTGTGGAAAAATACTTCCAATATTACCAAGGAGAACCTGATGATATGATCAGAAGAATACAATAGCTAGTAGAAGTGCAACAAACTAGAGAGCAACTACTGGAAAAAGCACATGACCATCAACAGAAGATCAAGCATGCCTTTGAAAAGAAGGTAAGCAAAGAGAATTTCTAGCTGGGAGATCTAGTACTCAAATGGGATGCATCCAAGCGGGATGAAGGCAAGCACAGTAAATTTGAAGCCTTGTGGATTGGTCCCTTTAAAATTTCTGAGGTATTTTCAAATAATACTTATAGGTTGCAGAATTTGGAAGAGGCTAAAGTTTTTGGTGGCCCAGTAAATGAGAATTTTCTGAAAAAGTTCTTTGTTTGAGCCATGAATGGATTTCATGCCATTGTAAATATCAGTCTCCTTTTTGTTTTAATAGTTGACTCCACAACCCCATGGATAAGGCACTGAAGCTACTAGAGTTCTTAGAGCCTTGCAGGGAGGTCTCTATCCCCCATGGAGCCTATGTTAGCACAAGGAATTTTGATGAATTGATGTTGTTTCTTTAGGAAATAACCTCTTGATGAAAAAGTGGAGGAAAGGGGTCTTAGCGTGACCCACTTTATATTTTTATCCTAAGTCTTTTATGACTTGACAGTTTTGGCACTTTGTGCTATGGAGCGTGTAGATCTCAATGTTTGAGTGAGGCACGCTCAGATCTACGGTCGACATCGGATATCGGACCCCCCCTCCCCTGAC
>ML780190.1:2198462-2210670 GCA_009831015.1 Picea engelmannii | reverse complement strand
CCCATTCGAGAGCAGCCCAGAAGAAACAATGTCCAACCTGCGCTAGAGTTTACGCCTTCCCTGCACGATGGCGGCACGCAGCAATGGACGACGACACACACCAGGGTTCAGAGGTCATATGATTGCAGCTCTAGTCTTTGTTTTTGTTTCAACTCTTTTAGTTTAAGTGTCCAGCTAGGAAACTACAGTCGTCTCTTAGTCTTAGACAGTAATGGTAATTTTCCGACTTTGAATGCGCGTCCCGGTTTCCTTCGGGCGGGACGTTGCAGAGACATTATCAATGTTTTGTTTACTCTGTAAGCATGGATAACACGTGGACTGGAGTGCCCAACTGTCCTGGTTTCCTATGTAGGCGGGACAGCTGGCCTCCCATGCAATTTTGGTTTTTGCCTCTCTGAATATAACAGGACCCACCCCCTTTATTTACAAAAAAAAAAAATATGGAAATTCGAATTTGATACAAGTCTGTGTGCAAATATAAATCCTGGAAGTTGCGGTGGCAGTGTTGTTTTATGTGTTTTTTGTATACAAGAGAGAAATTTTATGTTGCAGGAGTGTGATTAATGTTTATGGACCCCAACGATATCTTGTTTGTGGGTTCACTATTTTCATTCTGGAAGAATGGAAAGAGGAATATAGAATGGTATGCCCATATGTTGGCCAATTCCCCCACGCATACCATTGTGGTGGAACATCTTGGCAGAACTAAGATGGTGGTGACCAATCTTTTATTATAACGTCCCAAGTCTGGATGAAGTTATCTTCCATATTGTCGATGGCCATTTAGTTTCACAAGGTTTATTATACTATTTACAGATATTGTGGGAGATTTTTTATGGTTTCATTCTTTGTTTTCAATAAACCCCCACATAAAATAAATAAAACATAAGAGAAAACTCCCCAAAAAGAGGGATAACAACTAAATTACATAAATGAAAATAAAGACTCTTTGTTTCCCTTCCCCTTCAATGCCAAATCAAAGATTTCTTGTTTCGCTTCCCCCTTCAATGCCAAATCGATTTTCTTCCAAAAGAAATGGGAAATGAATAATTATGCTCAGGGCTAGCCTTGGCTTGGGTTGGTGGAACCTCATGAGAATTTTCTGAAGCCTTTCATGTTTGAAATTGTTTCCTTTATACATAACAAATTGTCATTCTCATGTAAAACTATGCCTTTTGTTGTAGCATTTATAAGATGATTGAAAACAAATTTTGAGGCTTTTTTGAGGTATTGAATATAATGATTATCCATTTAGATTTTCTAAAACTTTGAAAAAATAGTATGTTTGAGTATTTGTAAGATGTATACAAGATGTGTTTGTAAGATGTATAGTCAATCTTCCCAAGCTTGATAACAGGAAACAAGCCTATCTCTATGATTTCAACAATCTATCGATCCTCTTTTTCATTAGTTTGGATATAATATAGGCCTATACAGGTACCGAGCCGTATAGTTTTTCATAATATTATTCATCTAAATTGAAAAATAAAATAAAAAATTCATGGATACGGTTCGGTTCTCCGATTAATACGGAAATTTGAATTCAATATGAGTCTGTGTGCAAATATAAAACCTAGAAGTTGCAGTGCCAGTGTTGTTTTATGTGCTTTCTGTATACAGGCGAGAAATTTTATGTTGCACGAGTGCGGTTAAGGTTTATGGACCCCATCGATATCTAGTCATGGATTCACTATTTTTTGTTTTGGAAGAATGGAAAGAGGCATATAGCATGGTATGCTCATATGTTGGCCAATTCCCCCATGCATACCATTGCGGTGGAATGTCTTCGCGGAGCTAATATGGTGGTGACCAATCTTTTATTATAACGTTTCAAGTATGGATGAAGTTATATTCCATAATGTCGATGTCAATTTAGTTGCACATGGTTTAATATACTGTTTATAGATATTTTGGGAGAGTTTTTATGGTTTATGACAAGGTAAAAATATAGATTTTAATTGTTTAGCATTGTATTACGATCATTCATTAATTATGTCAAGCTAAGATTCAATATGTACTTGCGAGGCACTCTATGCAGTTTACACAGAAAAGAGAACTAGCAAATCAAATGTAAAATATGGACAGGAAAGAAATGAATCACAATACTCTGACTTTTTGATGTGATGTGGTATCTCTCAGGACTAAGTTTCCTAAGATATCATAGGCTTGACCCTTGAATGTTCACATAGCGAGATTTAAAAGTATTGTGGTTTTGTAGAAGATGTGTATACTTATCCAAAAAGAAATATCAAAACCTATTGTATTCATGAATCATTACTAAACTAACACAAAAATAGTAGATTTAGCAATTTTAACAGTCCCCATTCATAATCTTGTGAATGATATCAAAATTGTTGTAGTGGCTAGGATCTATGTATACCCAAACTCAACATAAAATGTTGGAGTAGACAAAGGATCCTAGTATAATCAATGGTTGGGATATATTGGCTCTAATAATTATTAACGGTCATTCTTCAACAATTTTCAGGGGCCATTATGCAACATACACTTCACTACCATAGAAAATACATAGACTAACAATCATACATGAATATACTTAGAAGCAAATAACCATGAACAAAAAATAAATGGTACAGGGTTGTACCTGTGAGTGGGCCCAAGCTCACAATATGCATGTACTCTAACTCGACTAGATTACCAACAAGGAATTACCACTCATAAACACAAATTATATATTGCAATCTATGAAATCTGAAACAATACTTTACTCAGTCCTGTTCTTCATATGTTTAACACCCTTTCTCAAGTGAGCGTACACACATATATATACAATAGGTAAAACAACTCTAAAGATAGAGCACCAATATCTTAATATGTTGGAAAATAAATTTACAACAAAATAGATGCCTATAACTCCTATTCGCTAGATCTCCATATGTCCGGTATACGACCAATCAATTGGTCTCTTCCCACGATTCATTCATTGGGGTTGTTTCAATCAGATTCCCACATGCACTTGTCATAAATATGTTGGGCATCTTATTTAATATCCATTGTTATCTATTTTTATCGCTTAAACAAAACATTAAATTCTATTGCCACTTGTTTTGATGCTAGTTGATCCTTCAAAGTATTTGTATGCTATATCTCTCATTGAGGTATATACTTGTATTATTTCAACGCTGACCACTATTTGATGTTTGAGTTGATATATGTATGAGGTGTCATATTATATATATTCAGAATATTCAAATGTGGAACCTTGTTGAAGTTGGAATCCGTATCGGGTGTGACTTGTCAAGCTGAATATATCTTCCTTTGAGAATATAATATATATCTTCTTAAAATACCTTGAAGATATCACTTCTAAAAATGTCTTGAATATATATATATATATCTTCATATGTCTTCAAGAGAATGAACTTGGAACCTTGCATTCTATGGCCAGAATTAATGTTATTGAAAACCACACACATATAATAATTCAAATATCTTCTAAAACTCATTCTAATTATAATCTATGAAAGGAAATTAAGATGATTATATGGCAGTGGTAATACCTTTGATAAAGGTAGGAATTTATAGAGATAAGTCTGTATGACATATAAAAAGGAAGGGAAAATGCATATGTATATAGGATATAGGGGACAAAAAGGATGTCAAAGTGGGGGTTCATCATCTCCCCCTTTCCGACTTGGTTACATGTCCTCATGCAACCTATTCCTCTTCTATTATCCATGCATGGAATGCTACCCAGTCATAGGCTGGGTGTCCAAAATCACCTGGATAGTAATACCCAAGGATCATTTCCATCTGTAACCATTGAATCCTTTCCTCTTCCTCATCCCAAGTAGTAGATGCTTTATAGAATATGATGGGGCACCAAATAATGGGGAAGTGGAATCTCAACCCTATCCACCAAGTACCATATCTGAGTAGGGAATTAGCATAGAATGTAGCCTGATTAAGTGCCAATCCAAAATATGGATTCCCTATTGGGTTTCGGTCTCTTAGATATTTAGGGAGAAATTCTTAGATATCATGAGAGATCAGTAGTTCCTGGACTGAATGTGCTCTAGAAACCTACATGAGGTCTGTTATGGAAAAAATTTTGTGCTGACGAATAGTGATGACATCTCTCGGATCTTCCCTTAACCTCTGTAAATCATCTTTCATAATATGAGGCAATGGATACTCATCCCTCACATTTAGGCTTGCCTTGGCCTCCATTCTTCTATAGAATTCTGCATCTTTCTTCCATTGAGAGAGACTGAAGATATGAGAGGTGAATGCCCTCAACTGAACATCACCAATACCATGGTTAGGATTCCAGTGGGCATTTTCAGGGAGGATGAAATTATAAAGCTATAGTTCACACATCAGATTTTGATCCTTCATTTCCACTAAAACATAGATATTGACAAAATCATTTCGTTTCTTAATCTCATGAGGTTGACTTGCTGCCATTGTTTCAGTCTGAAGGCTTCCCACCGATCATGCAAGAGAAGAGGGTAAGACTTAGGTGGCTCTCTAATGTATATGCCTTCAAAAGAAAATCTTAGTAGTTTGTTGTGCTAATTTCTTTGTGTCTTCCATTTGTTGCTTATATTGTTTAATCCTTTGAGTGCATCTTTGTTCTTGCTGCAAGTACATGGAAAACCACCTCGCCTTGAGATTTTCTATGGCTTTCTTGTGGGATTTTTTATTGATGATCACCAATTCAAAGAGTTCATCCTTGTTTCTCCACTAGGTTAGATAAAGTTTCAACTACATGAAATCATAAGTGTTGGTAATGATGTCATCCAGGAAAGTATTAAAAATCTTTTGTGCTTCTTTAGCATGGATTTTTGCACAACTCTCCACTCTCTCTTCCAACACTTATTCTCCTTGAATATCCTCCATTAGATTCCCTGCATCACTTGGGATCTTATGATATCTCAATATAATTTTAATCTTTTTATTTTGCAGCAAGAGTCTTCGATTTTTCTTAATAAAGGTCTAGTAGCTAGGGATGCAGAATCGGAAAAGCTTTGGTTCCACATGCCTTTTTCCTTTTTTCTACTTCTTGTCATGTCCTTTATGCTCAGGAATGAAATTTGAACTGGCTGGCAGGTCCTGAGACTCATTCAATACCTTGGTCAAGGAAGGAGAGGAAGGGGAAATTTCAAATCCCATCCAAGTCTACTTTGTATCCAGAAGTGGGGGTTCTACCCCTTCAGGCTCTGCTACAATATCGATCATGAAATCATCCTTTTCTCCTTCCATTTCTAATTTTTCACCAATATGTTCATCGAATGCCTCTTTTTAGGACTTTGTATCTTTCTCCACAACAATGGTTGTTCCTAAAAATTTTGGAGAGACTCTAGTGGATCTCCTGCACCCTATAGTGACTCCCTCGGGCCTCTTCTTGGGTGGTAAGGTTCTCATTTTGGGTTTAGTTAGTATTGAGACCATGAAGGTGCTCCATGAAACCCCTAATATGTTCATCTCCTCACTTATAACCAACATTATGAGACCTTTGCGATACAAAGCAGTTTTAGGATTTCATTTCTTTCTCAAAAACTCAGCCATTTTAAACAGGATTTTATGTAAATAGTAAGGCATGCTACGTAGTTTTTCCCCTCTTAAATGTAGTAAGATTTTAATATGGTAATGGTGGACCAAATTATACCTCCCATCACAAGTAATAAACTTTTGTACGTGAAATACCACCTCATCCCATGGGGAGCTTAATGCTTCCCTTACTATCCTCTTTCTCAGGTCTAGAAGTGGGGATGGTACCTTAAGAAATAGCGTCCAAATTTCAGGGGCTACCTTTAAATTTTTATACCATTTTTCTCCTTGCAGTGGCAGTCCTATGATTCTGCTCATAGACTCTCCAGACACAAGGATATTTAATCTTCTAACACTAGCTTGTTTCCCATCAAAACTCTAAGCAAATTCCATGGTAAGATCAAAATCAAATCCTTGAAATTTTTCTAGGAACTGTAGACATCCATTCTTCTTGAATATCCTCATGGATGCTATATTTTTCCTAATGTTTTCAATGTTATTGGGCTCATTTCTATTCGTTTCCCCTCCCATATTTTCAAAGAAGAAAACTGCTCTAAAAATGATACAGAATGATATTTAAATTTCTCCTTACCTCCAAATCCCGCTATATTTATTTGCAGCATCCTTCGTCTTCTTACTCGTGATTTCAAACTTGCACCTAGCTTTTGGACATGCCCCTCATAACTAGCGGCTTACCCTGCCTCTATCTTTTGTAGCTAGTCTAGCCCAATTCATCTATGTGATAACTAGCATCCAACTGGTCAGGATATGTCTATGAGATTAATATCCTTTGTATGCTCGGGACTGAACCTGACTTCACCTATATTCATGGTTGGAATTTAACCTGATTATGTCCTTTTTTCATGCTGTCTCAAGCACTTAGAATCCAACTCTGCTTGGAATTAATCACAATTTTGTCATGTTTCTGTGCTTGGAATGAATCCCGACTCTTCCCTGTGTAACTTCACCCTATGCTCATACTTGGAATTGATTCAACTCTACCCTATTGTCATGTTGTATAAAACACTTTATAACCTGACTCTGTTCTAGGTAGTTTGACATGTGCTCACACTTCGAATTGATCCTTTCTCTACCCTTGTATATCTATTAGAGGAGTAGATACTTGAGTGTGTGGGATAATGGATGAGCTATCATGGCTACCGTGGTGTGTACTGGAGACTGGGTGCATTCATAAAATGTGGTGCTTCAGGTTGTTTCTTTTTACACCAAGTGTCTCGATTTAAAAACTGGGTGGCAAGGTATGATAGAATTGGGGTGGTTTGGGAGAAATATGGTCGTGTTTATATGTAGAGGGGGTGAAACTATGGTCATCAGGAATTATTGTTGCTTAATGGTTGGTCAAAGTATGATTACCCTTGCTACGTAATGGCTGAAAGGATAAGGAATGGTCAAGTGTATAGTCACCATGGTATAGTGATACCCGGTTAGTAATGTAGTTAGGAAGGGTTATTACACCAGCGTGTCATTCATCACTGCTTTGTTCATTATGTAGCATGTAAAAATAGGGTCATATTGGTAGTGGGTAGATCTTAGGTATAGTTCTTAGTGGAATGTAGGGTTAGTAGTATTATCACTTTGCTAAATGATTTCCCAATTTCTATTTCACAGAAAAGAAGAAAAAAAAATGAGTTGTTAGAAAAAAACCTGAACCAATTCAATGGAGGATTGTAGGTGCAAGTGTTCCACTGTTGCTTTGTTGAATTCTGATGGACATGACATGTCCCTTATAACCTTGCATGATCAACACAATAATTGTAACTTGATCATATCCCTGTATACTTAAAAAATGATATGGCAAAAATAAGATGTATATTGTGAGCTTATCACTAGACATTTGTTGTTCATTTTTATTATATATGTTTTTGTTTCCTTTTTTCTTTTTTTTCTTTTTTTTCTTCTTACAAACCTGGTCTGTTGGTGACCCGATTTTCAAAAAAGAGACTTTTCCACTACACCCTGAGGGTTTTTCACAACTGGAATTTCCTAACTGGGTGATATTGGCCAGTAATTGGTTTTCCAATATTATCAGTGTCGGTCGTTCCCGAGGCCAGGTTTTCACTACCAGATATTTATTACTTTTTTTTTAGTAACAACGTAAAAATAGGTCAAGGAATAGTGGGCACAAGTGGTGATGCCACTGTTCCCATTATATTGAGATCATTTTGTTTGACTAATTCTTGAATAGATTCCTCCTTGGTCTTGGGCCTCTGATATAACCTAAGTCGATGGCCATTTTCCATAAGTGATGTCCTTGATTCATCAATGGTATGGAGTTTAACAGAACCATTCTCATATACGGTATCTACCTCGTATGGTCCGAGCCATCGGGTGTGGAACTTTCCTTTAAAATCCTTATACCATGAATCAAACAAGAGGGATCAATCCCCCTCTTTTAACTTCTTCTCTTTGATGAATTTGCCATGCCATTTATCTCTTTGTTGTTGGAATAAAGTAGTTTGATGTATTGCAGCTTGGCGAATCTCACCAAGCTCATTAATCTGCTTGAGCCTATGCTATTGGTCTTCTAAGATATCCAAGCCTACTTGTAGTGCAATCCTCAGTGTTTTGATCTCGAATTCGATGGGGAGAACCACACATTTCCCATACACTAGTTCATATGGAGAAAACCCTGTGGTGTTCCTCCAAGTGGTTTTGTAGGCCCATAAGGCCTTTGCGAGCCTGTCAACCCAATATTTATGATGATGCTAGACTGTTTTAGTCAGGATAGATTCTAGTACTCGGTTTGTGACTTATACCTTGTCGTTTTTCTGAGGGTGGTACAAAGTTGACATCTGGTACTTAATATTGAATTGCTTGGTGATGGACTAGATGAGTCGTGAAGTGAACTGGGTTCCTTGATCAGTAACGATCTCCCAGGGAACCCCAAAGTGGACGAAGATATCTTCATATAAACATTTAGCCAATGCGTCCTCTGTGGCCTTTGTAAGTTCTTTGGCTTTAACCCATTTGGTGACGTAGTTTGTGCACACTAGAATGTACATATTCTGATTTGATGGTGGGTTAATAGGTCCCACAAAGTCTAGGGCCCACTTCTCAAAGGGTTCTATTTGAAGCTAAGGCTAAAGCGACATCTCATCTGACTTCACAGATCATCCCATTTTCTGACACTTTTCGCAACTCCTGACGTACTGCTTAACGTCCCTAAATATGGTCGGCCAATAATACCCCAGGTGCAGCACTTTATTTGCATTCCTTTTATCTGCGAAGTGGCCTCCACAAGGTTCATCATGACATGCTTTTAGGATGTCATACATTTCATCCTCTCGAACACAACGTCGAATAATATGATATTTCCTAGTACGGAAGAGATATCCTTCGATCCAGGAATATGTTGTGCTCTATCAGATAACCCTTTGACACTCTTTTGGGGATAGATGTTGCAGGTGTCTACCTGCAGCCAAGTAGTTAGCGATATTTGCAAACCATGGTCTGTTAGTAGATAAAGCGAACAAGTTTTCATCTAGGAAGTTGTCTTCCATTGGAATGTCTTCTCCTTCATTGGTGAGTCGAGAGAGGAAGTCAACAATGACGTTTTCCTTCCCTAGTTTATCAATGATTGAAATGTCGAATTCTTGTAGTAAGAGAAAAACACCTGGTCGCTCTACCATTGGTGATGGATTTGTTCATAAGATATTGAATGGCAGAGTGATCAGTATGTATGAAGATGGAATAACTTGTGATGTAATGATGAAATTTATTAATAACATACACAATAGCAAGGAACTCTTTTTTGGTTACGGTATAGTTCTTTTCAGCAGGGGTAAGATTCTTATTGATGTAATAGACAACATACAGATTTTATTCCTCTTTCTGTCCGAGAATAGATCCAATGGATGTATCTAAGGTGTCTGTAGAGATATGGAAAGGTATGGACCAATTGGGACCCCGCAAGATCGGTGCAATGGATAATATTTCTTTTAAAGTTTCAAATGCGGTCTGACATTGATCATTCCAGGAAAATTCTATAGCTTTTGTAAGTAATGAAAATAAGGGGGGTGTTATCTTAGTAAAGTTTTCAATAAATCTTCGATAATATTCTGCATGTCCTAGAAAGCTGCAAAAATCTTTCTAGGTTGTGGGTACTGGAAGGTCGTGAATGACTTTGATCTTAGCAGGATCTACCTGGATTCTTGTAGGTGATATGTGGTGTCCTATCACAACCCCATCAGTATGAAGCATATGGAATTTCTCATGGCTAAGAGAGAGGTTGGTTTCTTGGCACTTGATTAAGACCTTCTCTAAATTGTCTACAACTTCTTGAAAGGTATCTCCATATACAGTAAAATCATCCATATAAATTTCCATGCAATTGTTTGTCAAGTCGGAGAATATCCCTAAGACAACCCTCTAGAATGTAGTAGGAGTGTTACATAGTCCAAATAGAAGTTCTTGGTAATCATAGGTTCCCCATGGGCATGTAAAAGTGGTTTTCTCTTGATCTGTAGGGGTGATCTGTATCTGATTATAAGCACTAAACCCGTCAAGAAAAGAGAAATAATTTTTTCCCGCCAAGGTATCCAAGACTTGATCAATGAATGGTAACTTGAAGTAATCTTTCAAAGTGGCCTTATTCAGCTCCCTGTAGTCAACACCAATATGTCACTTTCCCTTCTTCTTTGGCACAATAACCAAGGGAAAAACCCATTTAATGTCGGAGATTGGGTAAATGAAATTTATGTCAAGGAGCTTCTAGAGCTCCCCCTTGACTATATCCTTCAGATCAAGGTTCATCCTCCATTGAGGTTGTCGAATAGGTCAAGAATCCTCCTTAAGATAAATGTGATGGGTACATAGATTAGGGTGGATCCCTTTCATGTTAGTATAGTCCCAAGAAAAGGCATAACTATGCTTTCTTAGTATTTCAATGAGTTTCTTTTGTTGAGAAGAATCTATCTTAGCATTGATATTCAAGGTTTTCCTAGGATGGATTTCAACAACTGAGCTTTGGTCTTCAAGAGTAGCATCTATAGGAATGAATTCATCTAGTAATTTTGTCAGTTCAATTGGCGAATAGACTTCCTGGAACTTCTCCCCGAGGATAGGCTCCAGAGTTGGGTGGTTGGCTATATGAGGATGTGCTAAATATGTAGAGATAAAATCATATTCAGTAGCTTGTTTAAATGTTGATGCTTGGTCGAGGGTTAACAGAGGTTGCGCAGGTTCCTCGTCACTATCTCCCGGGGGGAATTCTCTAGGTCAGGGGAAGGTTTAGCAGGAGGATAGAGGGTTAGCTTCTTAGTTGAGTTCTCATGGGAGATGGTCATATTACTTGATCTGCAACCAATATATGCATTAACAATGGCCAACCAGGGTCTCCCCAAAATCAATGGGTATCCCCCTAGGTTGGCCTTTGGTTGTAGGACCATAAAGTCAGCTGGGTATTTCCACGAGTCTATAGAAACAAGTACATCTTCCAACATCTCCTTGGGTTTTACTGTGGATCTATCTACTAGTTGAAGGACTGTAGGGGTAGGTCAAAGACCAGGCAGTTGAAGTTTCTCCATGGTTTTTTTGGTCATTACATTTATGGTTGCTCCTAATTTCACCAAAGTATGCATGATGGAAATGTTATTAATGTTTAATTTGACCAATGGACTTCTTGGATCCATGTATTTGGCCATAAATACTTTTCCTAGCATTAGATCGGCTATCTTCACTATGACATGAATAGTTTCTAGGTCTTTCTTCTTCCTTCCTAGTTTATTTAGGCAGAGTTTCCAAACAACCTTAGCATAGATTAGAAGATCCTTTGTAATATCCCCAGGACGAACCCAATTGTAAATGTAAATGCACATGTACTTAAGTTGGTGAGTTGTTTGATATCATTTTTTGTATGCACCTTCATGGCATAGTGCGCACATGTACTGTGCAGTAAAATGATGAAGTGTGCACATTCTAGAATACTACGTGCAACATCTTAAGTGTGCGTGATTTTGAGGCCAGGGAGCCTTTGTGTATATGTTATGTTTTATAGGTTGGTGAGCCAGTTATTATAAGCTAGGATTCTTATGTTTTGATTAGGTTGGAGAGCCTATCTGTTGAAGGCCAGTGCGCCTATTTTGTATATGTCTCATGATTAATATAAAATACATCGTGCCCCGGATGGGGTGACACACGGAGGCGCCGTGGAGCTAACTGGACATGCACTCAGCGATTGTTAAATGCTCAGGACCGCCACCCTCGCGCGACATTTAACGTTGATGGACGGCCGAAGAAGAAGTCTGATGGAGGAGTTACTTCTCCCTCGCGTGGTAATAAACATTCCAGGCGCACTTGAGTTCAGGGTTATTATGACAGACAGGAAGAGCGGACAGTTCGATTATAATTCTTCTATGCAGCCCGAGCAAGAGCGGAAGGCTCCTGGTGCGTCAATTGCTGGGTCATTTCTTGTCCTATCCCTGTGCACAGGAGAGTCCATTCAGGGTTGGGAGCTTCCCTGTCTTCGACAGAGTCGGCCTTCCAGTGCTCGACACCCGCAAAGGTTTTTGGTTTGGTCCTTCTCTAACCCCGTTTTACCCTTAATTGGCATTTGTGTTGGGAATATGGTCAGGCGTAGAGGTACACCTCGCCGAGGTGCGGCTTGGGAAGCCAACAAAGCGCAGAGGCGCAGGGAGGAGGAGCTCGAAAGGGCCTTGGCTCTGGCCTCTTCCAT